>JAOTON010001686.1:0-93568 GCA_034440635.1 Lepas anatifera
TCATACCATAAAACGCCTGGGGCATGGAAACGCCGACGTCAGCGTTTCTTTGCGTCATTGCGTCATATTAGCGGAGGCACAGCTACTTGAAAACTTGAATGAAGCCCTGCCCGAAGTCGAGATGAAGACCAAGCAAGACGCCAAAGCTTCCTACCATTTCTGAATCGATAGTGGTCGATTTTCAGCGTTTGAGAAGGATTGAAGAATACTTTCAAGGCCTCACTTTTTGTGCTAATTCTTGTTATCTAGGATTATGCAGTGTATGAGGCCTGCCTTATAAATTAGGCTGATAATCCCTGGACATTTTTTGCAATCCCGGAACTCCCGGGATTCGTCGACCCTCAATCTCGGGATATCCCTGGATCCCGGGATTGGGCATTTTTTTAGTAAATATGTCGAAAATTAGTGTTTGCTTTTAGACAACGTTGTGGCGTATTCTTACCAGCATAGTAAATATTTCCCGTTAAGGATAACGCATAGATCCTATTCTCGCCATGCGGAAAGCACATGAAAATTCATATGGACACTAAACAGAATGAAATTCATTTGCTCCCCCGAACAAATAAAGACATATGAATTATATTGACAATATATATTTCTTGGTTATACTTCTAGTCATATTACAATAGAGGCATTTACCTATTGTGAGCTGGCTTTTGTGTTCTGGTCCCACCAGTTACCTGCAACGGTAGTAGCACTTAGAAGGAAGCAAAGGGCATCAACGGCTTCGTCGCTGAGACTCTCGACCGTTCTTTAGTGACGATATTCCCGACAGTTGAAAAACACACGTCTCCGACTCAACACTTGTAGGGACTATGTGCTTGGAGCGAGCTGTAGGATAGAGCTATCATACCCGTTCTTCCAGAGGCAGGCAGGTTTTTCAACTCTTTCCTAATGACCTTGGTCATAAGCAAAGGATTTGAGAGACTTAGCCTGGATGCAACTTGAACTGTGATCTGGCTCTGGAACTTTTATCTTATCTAGAGCCTGTTGAAGCATCGATTGAAGTGACTGTGCTGGCTGAGAATCATCAACGTCCATTGCTTCTGCATCTAGAACTACTTCGGAAGCATGTATCTGTCCCAAGTCATTTTTTTAACAATGTTAACTGGGGTGCCAATTGGCCCCCCAGTCAGCCGATTTGCCCCCCAGTTCCGGGAAATTGGCCTCAGTAAAAAGACAAGTCTTGCTTAAAACTTAATAAACAAAAACTCACCTAACGAAAAATAAAACTGAATACCACCTGTTAATAACGAGTTTGTTCTATTGCTCGTCCCAAACCGGCAATCCACAAAAATTGTATTCAAAAACTGCCATCAGTAACCGTCTACTCCATCGTGCAAAAACGTTACAGGAGCAAGTAGTTGCGGAAAATCCCGGCTATAGCCTCAGCATCAATTTAACTAACCACAACGCAGGAAATAAAGGCCTAAAACCAATCAAACATCGTTTTCTATCCGACCAGAAGCCCCCGCCAGCCAGTACCTTGGCACTGTATGATGCTCTGTTTCAGACGTGGACGGCTTGTCAGCGCTCAGAGCTCGTTCGTGGATTATTGGGGGCGGGACACAGCGTAGTCAAAGCGCGTCAGACTGGTTACTGGTGTGCCGGTGTGAAGTGCTTAGCCCATTTATTATTTTTGTGTTGGTAGCATGCGTGAAATTTATAATGAGATCGTTGCATTGCTTTTTCTGTAAAGTTGATACGGGAGACCGGGGTCAACTGTAACGATTCTTACTTTTCTCTGCTTCAGGAAGGACAATACTTCTTGTGCCAGAAACCTTTTCATCATATTTTCAGCAGCCTTGACATTTTGGCTATCTGGGCAGAGTGTAGCACTATACCAAAATAAAAACATTAATTGGTCTTTGCTTGGCTAGTACATAACTACATAACTTGGCTTTGAAATACTTACTTCAAATGTTACATTTGACCCCACCAAGGGTCAGTTACGACACGACAGGGGTCCATTGTAATACATCAATGCCATGCGTCTGGTTCTTTTCGATCGCGATGCATGTTTCGTTAGGCCGTTCAAAAATACATTTTTTTACTTTTCAGACTCGAGCTCGAACAAGGAAACTGACACGGTGTGAACTGGTGAAGCGATTCCAGGTATAATCTACGTATGTGCAGAAGGGAGCCTGGCTTTGCTTGTGTTTGAACATTTCAGGTAGGTAAAATATTAAGCCATAAAACAACGCTCTTACATGTTGTTGGATTCTATAATGATTTTTAATACTATCAACGACACTTTCCACGCTATTTTTAGTGTTGGAAAATATCGGGATCCCGGGATTCAGAAACATATAATCTCGGGATGCGAGATTAATACAATCCCCGGGATCCTGGGATCCCGATCCCTGGATTATCAGCTCCTATCATAAATTGCTTAATGCAATTTATGGGGGTTGAAGTCAGCCAAGTAGCATTATGAAACTTTACTCATAGGTGTAATACAACGTTTCTCATAGGAACAGGTAAAATAATCACAAAATATGCCTCACCTAACTTCCGCTCATTTATTTCCATACCCCTTCTGCACCGAGCGATTGATAACGGAAATTTAGTCTGGCTTTCATTCGTCAAATGGGAGATGGAGGTCGTTTTTCCAGTGAGTTGAACGGAAGTGTGTCGCTGGTTGATCAAGTGATTGCGTCGACTCTACATCTTCAATGAGAGAGAGAGAGAGAGAGAGAGAGAGAGAGAGAGAGAGAGAGAGAGAGAGAGAGAGAGAGAGAGAGAGAGAGAGAGAGAGAGAGAGAGAGAGAGAGAGAGAGAGAGAGAGAGAGAGAGAGAGAGAGAGAGAGAGAGAGAGAGAGAGAGAGAGAGAGAGAGAGAGAGAGAGAGAGAGAGAGAGAGAGAGAGAGAGAGAGAGAGAGAGAGAGAGAGAGAGAGAGAGAGAGAGAGAGAGGGAGGAGGGAGGAGGGAGGGAGGGAGGGAGGGAGGGGTGGAGGGGGGGAGGGAGGGAGGGAGAGAGAGAGAGAGAGAGAGAGAGAGAGAGAGAGAGAGAGAGAGAGAGAGAGAGAGAGAGAGAGAGAGAGAGAGAGAGAGAGAGAGAGAGAGAGAGAGAGAGAGAGAGAGAGAGAGAGAGAGAGAGAGAGAGAGAGAGAGAGAGAGAGAGAGAGAGAGAGAGAGAGAGAGAGAGAGAGAGAGAGAGAGAGAGAGAGAGGAGAGAGAGAGAGAGAGAGAGAGAGAGAGAGAGAGAGAGAGAGAGAGAGAGAGAGAGAGAGAGAGAGAGAGAGAGAGAGAGAGAGAGAGAGAGAGAGAGAGAGAGAGAGAGAGAGAGAGAGAGAGAGAGAGAGAGAGAGAGAGAGAGAGAGAGAGAGAGAGAGAGAGAGAGAGAGAGAGAGAGAGAGAGAGAGAGAGAGAGAGAGAGAGAGAGAGAGAGAGAGAGAGAGAGAGAGAGAGAGAGAGAGAGAGAGAGAGAGAGAGAGAGGAGAGAGAGGAGAGAGAGAGAGAGAGAGAGAGAGAGAGAGAGAGAGAGAGAGAGAGAGAGAGAGAGAGAGAGAGAGAGAGAGAGAGAGAGAGAGAGAGAGAGAGAGAGAGAGAGAGAGAGAGAGAGAGAGAGAGAGAGAGAGAGAGAGAGAGAGAGAGAGAGAGAGAGAGAGAGGGGTCATAAGTGATCAAAGGACAGAGCGCACATGATGCGTTGGCTCTCTGGAAAATACTAATTTGTTTGTAAGCTAGATCGTTGCACTGCACCGCCGGCAGATAGTTTCAATGGACTTTCCGAGTATGACTTTATACATTATTTTCGAAACCAGGCTGTGCCCTCATTGTAGAGGACAAGCTTTGAAGGAAAGCGATCGAGTACTTGACACAGTTATTAAAGCGTTCGAGCATCAATTTCCTCCCAGTGTGCGGCACCGTATACGTGGTCTGGGATGGTGACTCAAATGTCGCCGGTAACCGTGCTAGGAGGCCTACAGTAAGCGATTAGTTTCATGGTTATTTACAGTTTTTTACTACTTTGTCGACTTATAGTTTCGTAGGCGGTGGTATAATTGTAATGGGCAGCATGTCAGCCAGCTTGCGGGTGCTTTGCCTTTTGAAGGGGTCATCAGGGTGTGTTTCCATTTTGCTGAAAATTGGTGAGTGGCAAGACTACAGTTGATAGTATAAAAACAAAAAAAAAAACAGCTGGAGCAAATAATTTGGATGACATGGCCATGCTGAGGGCATCGTAGTGATTATTGTTGAAAGACTTATGCTGAATACAGCGGCGTGCGATATCTGTGCGTCTTTGCACTGGACGGTGGAACTGGGTTTGGTGACGCGAGGCAGTCGCGCTGGAATTCGAGGCTCGTCGGCGCAGGAACAGAGCTGCGATGACAGGTCCCGTATCGAAGCGACGAAATCGTTGAGTGCATCGGGAGTCATCAGAGTTGAAGTTGGTTTGCTTTTATGCCCAGAACATGATTCGGTATTTTCCCGAAATGGCCACGTTAATTCCTTAGAATTTCACGTTGGACTAATTCGTGTGAGTCACTCCGAACAGCTGGTTTTTCCCAGACAGTTCAATTGTTTGTACTCCAGACGAGGTCCCGGGACCATTGCAAGCTACACCTAGTGAATGATCTTACGGACATGGTGTGCGTTTGCAAGAGTGGTCACACGGTGGGGTTACTGTTCTCTCTGGGGCAGAACGGAGAGGCGCAACGCGAGCAGGTGCAAGTGAAAGCACTGGCTTAATATTCCACTTGGCTTCTGTCGAAAGGATCAACAGCATTGGCAACCACTGGCCGGTTTCTCGGGGCAGCCTCCAGCTGAAAATCAGCAACATCGACGCGCGCCCACATCGCCTCCGTAGCCGACATGCCACCTGCCGATGATTTGCGTCAGGGCCGAACAGTGCACTACGGCTGTTGGGTGGGCCACCGAAATGGCACCGAGTCACGCTGCTCCTGCAGACTCGACCATAATGGCTTGTGGACGATAACATCCAGACAATCAGGGCAGAACAATGTCAAGTCAGCGAAATAAAAATGGGTACATTAGTTGCGTGTTTAGCGCCAGACTCTAACCGGTGGGCATTTTTCATGTGTGGCCCAGGGTGGCACGGTCACGTAACATCAAAACAATTTCATGCCAGCTGATGATTGAACTTCGTATTCCGGAGATACTCAAATGGGACAATTAAAGAGCGTAAACGTCAAGTAAATGATGCAGTTCGATGTAATTTTAGCAATGCCACGAGCAGAGACTATTCTGGTGCACTGAATTTTCACCGCCGCTTGATTAAAAATTGGAAAGGTAATAGAAAAGTAGTATTTGCATAGAAATAACATGCGAAACGGTGGAAAAGATATACTCCGACGGTTTTCTACCATACTAAGCGACGGCGGAACGTCCAAATTTATGGGGGAGGGGCGCCATGAGCTTTTCAACCTATAGGCGGATGTAGGGGGCAAGGGGGCACGTGCCCCCGATCGACTTTCGGCGCCCCTGAAATGGTCACGGCGCCCCCACTAAAGGTCGATGACGCCCCCCTGAAATATCGCTTCCCCCAGGATGCGAAAATCGGCGCCCACCGATAGAATTTTGCACCCATTTGATAGGTTTTGCCGGTCAAAAATGGCGCCCCCCTGGACCGGACGGAGCCCACCCGGGAAGGTGCCCCCATCCCGATCGGCAATCCTGGATCCGCCCATGTTTGAACCCATTTCTTTCCAGTCAACGCCATTGGGTTACTGTTAAAATTCATGATTTAAGAGAGGGCACCGTGCCACGATAGCCCCCCAGTTCCGCCGCCAGTGACCATACTCTCATCGGGCAAAAGTAAAAAAATATCCGGAGCAGCGACGGATCCAACTTCCAAGGGGATAAGAGTGTATAGAAAATTACCCACCCCTCCCCACCCCCATTGGCAGACGCAGAGGGGCTTAGGCGGATTCAGGGGTGGGAAGCGACGGTTCAGGGACGCCATTGGCATTCCAAAGCAATGCCGTGACCATTTTAGGGGCGACGAGGGTCGATGGGGGCACCCGCCCCCTGGATCCGCGTACGGAGGGGCAGGGCCATGCCCCCAAATGACAAAGTTTTTACCGATCTTTCAATAATACTGTTTTCACTATTTCTCCTGCGTTGCCCCCCCAACGGCACTCGTGCGTCCGCCACTGCCCACCCCCCACCTACACATATGAAGCTCGATCGTCGATGACGGGCGCCGCAAAATGTGACACTGCGGTACAGAGGCAGGGGCGTCGCCACGGAATTTTTACCGGTGGGGACGGACCATGACTGAGGACGACCAGAGGCGGGGAGGGGCGCTGGGGCGCAAAATTTGGAGCGAATAGGCTGTCTCTGAAAACGATACTGGCAATACACTTCACCAACAAATTTAGCGAGTTGGGTTGCAAAATTCCACGCAATTAACGAAGGTAAACGCAAATAATAAGAGAATCCAGATAAAAACCCAGGACGAGTCACAAAGTTTTTGCGGGACCGTCCCCTCTGATCCACGAGTAGGGGACACGTCTCCTCATCCCCCCGCTTTCGACGTCCATGAGTACGTAGGCAGTCCAAATCTTGACGGAGGTTGAGAGCCCATGATCTCCTCAAATGACTATATTCTAGCCGATTTACAAAACACCATGCTTGCGGAAATTTATCGCGGAACACCTTTCTCAAACGTGTTGCTCCTGTGCCTAAAAATGGCTTTAGATATGGACATAGACAATGGACGGATTCAGAGGGTGAGGGAGCACTTGTTGGCCGATCTATACGAAGCTTCCTGAAATGCCCATCATACCACTATGAAGGTCAATGGCGCTCCAATGGCGGAATGGCGAATCCAATGGCAGGGAGCCGGCGCGACATAAGAAAATATAAAATTTGGCAGTGCAAAATGACTCCACCGTAAACGTGCAATTATATTGGTAGGCCACTGTTCTACCATGCGTATAACTCAAAGTCACTCTGCCAGCCTAGATGACAGATCTAGAGGAGTTGGTTGCTGAGTAGGGCCAAAAGACAAGAACAGTGAAGAGTTCCATTGTAGTTATCAAAAGAAGGTATTCAAAAGTTTTGCGAGCTAAGTCCCGTATGGCACCAATGGGACAAATATGGCGTTTTCTGTGGGACACAGTATTAATAAAAAGACTCATCTAATATAAAAAGGCATGGGATAAATGTTCACCCCGTTAGTACAACTCGTAGCATATTCAATATCTCATTGGTATTTATTTTGAACATTGCTTGCAAACACAGATACAAGAATCCCACCTTGATTGACAAATCCAGCTATCAATTGAACTCCGGCTATACGCCATCATATCAGAGGGAGCACTGGTAGCACCAGCGCCTGGATGACGGCTTTGCTGCACGCGAGCTTTGCCGGCGCTGCTGCTCGCCGCCGAAGGGTTTCGCAAGTCCAGGCTACCTGAGCCGCGCGCTGATGCTCGCGACCGAAGAGGTTTCGCATGTCCAGGTTACCTCAGTCGCGCTGGAAAAGAACAATACAACACGATTACAATGGGTACCAAATGGGCGATAATTAATCTTGTTTCGCTCGCCCGAAAACCCAAATAACTAACAATGGGTACTAATGAGGTATCACAAATAATCAAATCATGTTGTTGAATAAGGCTTTTGAAGCCTGTCTAAACAAATTAATAAAACGGCTATTAGTGCCCCACTAGCTGACGGCACTTGAATTCTTATGAAGCCAGGCATCAAATTCTTATCACCCCCGGCACGGTGCCCCCACCATCCGCGATCCTGGATCCGCCTGTGACGGGAATATCAGTGAAGTGCTGGTCTGCAGAATGTGGCAGGAAACTGCACAATATGCTTGGGGTAGCTCAGATCCTACCCCAATTCCAGGCAGAGGCCAGAATCCTCTTCACATTGAAGCAGAAATTTTCTTTTTCGTCCATTTTACCTGTTTTACTATCTTATTGACACCTTTTATGACTTTTAACAAGGGTCAGCACTGTCCAAGCTGTCACACTCAGCTCCAATATTGTTGTACCTACCACAAAGAATGACAAAAGTTGCCTCAAACCAGTAATTCTGCCCAAAGGCTGTACCAATGAGCTCTTGTGTAAATCTGCCAAATTCTACATGCTGAATCAAGAGGCAGTCAGTCAGTATTGATAAGAGGACACCATGCAGTAAGGAAGCCAGTCGGCAAAGTATGGCAGCATGCCAAAGAAGTTGCACCAGCTATTGAGAATATTGTACCACCTCTCACCTAAAATTTGAACCAAAATGGGCATAAAAACACACTGACCTCTACTTATTTCCAAACAATGTATTTGGCAGGTACTCCAACCACACAACTGGTACTATATCCCCAGCTGCCCTAGGGCATGAATGCCCTGAATTCTTGTTCAACTTAAAATAACAATATAGTATTTTATATTCTTTTCATCCACTTTCTATACACTGCAACTTCTATGTGGCTTCGGTATTGGCAACCTCCACTCTCATTTATACACTCTCAGCATTGGTAAATGCTGGTCACCATTTCATTTGCTCCAAAATTTGCTTTGCTTGGACCAGTCTTGGGTTACACTTTTACACCAAAAACTGGTCAGAATTAACATACTTTGCAGACTGGCGAGGAAAGCCACCCGACTTTCACTGCCCCATAGTCAAATTTGACGAGTGTAAAATCATTTTGTGGCATATTTCTTACCTAGTTGGCTGGCTCCTTTGGGACCCTGAAGAATAGCAGATCACGATCATTTTCCTTGGTCTTAGTACATCCAGGCATTGAGCATGAGCACACGTCTGTGCCTGATATGATCCATAGGCACCGGTGATCACAACGCTTAGTATCACACCCAGGATAGTAGATAATCACACCAAAGAAGTTGGCACTATAGGTAGGTAATTTAAAAATTTAACAGTTTTCCGTCCATACACAAATTCACACACACAAACAATCAATCCCAACGTCTACAAAGTTATTATCTCAAAGTAAAACACTGATAGATATGAGAAGAAGAACGATATATGAACGTAGTTTATAAATTGTCTCTTTCACGCCAAGTTGTACGCCAAAAAGTCCCTATCTCTTCAACCCACCGCCAGCTCCATAGACAATACACACCGCCAGCTCGGGACCTGGCGGCAATCAGTTGACAATAAAACTTACTGAATCTCTTTTTGTGTCTACAAAATAAGATAGATAAATATAATAAAATATTATATTTACCTGTAACTGCCTCAGTAGGTATATGTATTGATAGAAACTTTCTGGCTCAGCAGCCACCCTATGCTTTTCCAGTAGTCAGCTATCCTGTGCCAGCTGTAAAAATTGCAGTCATTGGCCATGGCTGAGCGGCCCGCTCCGTTTTACCTTTACTCTATTGCCTTGGTGTGGCCTATATCACGGATCGGATTTTTTCCCGTGCAGCTGGTAATTGTAGAATGTATGATCAGATAATTGTAGAAGACTAATGCTCATGACAATAAAGGAATATCGTGGCAAAATGTTAACAGCGAGTCGGTAATTGGCACGTGTGGTGTTCATAGTGTTGAATCCATAAGTGTCATACGGTTGATGTAGCTGTGACCGACGTTTCAATTGTTTTTACATAAGCCGTGGATAAAATCGACATGCTTCTCCAATTATGGCCTGAAGCTGAATGGTAAATTCAAATTTAGAATCCTACAAATCTTAAGACAGCTGGTTTTGAGAATTGATCGGCACGCAGTATACAGAAAAGACAGACCCAGCGGCTCTTCATGCATGTTCATAGGGACATGATGATTACCTGACAGCTGGATATCGATATAAAATTCCGTTACTGCCAGTTGGGCTCGGTGACTGTATCATGTGATAAGAATCGCATATGAACAGTTCAGGCATACCTACACTTTACTGCTGCCGATCAAAACATTTTCTGAGGTGACTCATTAAGACACTAGGAAAACCAAGGCCTGACATTTTAGGAAAGCTGCAGGGAGGGTAGACGTGCAATGCACGGCGGCTGCGCGCTGCCGTCATGGTACCCAGTGAAGCGTAAGTGGGGTGGGTATCAACCCCCATCAATGATCGATCGCGTTAAGATTGACAAGGGTTACCATTGAATCGCGCTAAGTTTGCGTGAAACCCTGCTTTCATCATACATTCTAAAACCTGAAGGCAGTTGCAATGATGAACTTGCTCCAACTAAAGCATAACACCCGCACTGGAGGGGGTCTGGCACTAACGCGCACTGGAGGGGGCCTGGTAGGCTCCCTCTAAGATCTCGGAAACTAAGAGGGTTAGAAAAACGCCACATGGTAGGTGGGTGGGGCTATGGTGATCTACATGATGACCAATTTTCATTGACCTAGGTCAATATCTTCAAGGTCAAACGAGGTCGTAAAGGTCAAATATTGGCCATGCTGGGATCGATTGGTAAATGCTGTGATTATGCAGGAAAATGACGGGAATAAGCTAAAGGCGGACAAGGTTCATAGAGAAGAGGTCTCAAAGACGCTTCCCCACAACTTTTGGGTCAAGGTCATTCAAGGTCATTGACCTTTATGGCACCATATGGTATACTACTTATTATTTACACTTTGACTAACACTGTAGCCACTGTTTGACGGGAAATGAGGATTGACCTTTCCCAATGACCTTTGACCTTTGTATTGGGGTACCCTACCGATGACGTCATAGCATAATCTGTCAGACGGGGTAACGTCATTTGGCCGGACGCACAGTGGTCAGTGAGCTTGAAAGTGCAGATGTGACCTTGACCTGTGACCTTTGACCTTGACCTTGACTTTCATGTGAAGTGACCTTGACATATAATCCCGCTTACATGACGTTATGACGTCACCACTCGGTCTTCAATGCAAGCTAACTGGTCCGACCGCGCGTTTACGGCGATCTCAAAATGCAGGTCTGACTTTGAAAGCCTATAAGTCAAAAAAATTTTCGGCCGATTTTCAAAAAGTCTTCACCAATCGACGCGCTATTAAATTCTGTTAAATGTGGCCACGTTTTGTTTTTCGGCTACAAGCGGTTCTCCGGCCACCTCGGAAAAACAGGTGGGGGGCCTCCGAGGCCCCCCTCCAGTGCGCGTGATAATGCATGTAATTGCTTAACGACGAAACGTTGAGAAGGGTTTCCTAAATAACACACTGCTCTTTTTTGGTTTAACCAGAATGCGAATCAGTTTCATTCATTTCATGCGGTGCTCTTAGATATACGGATTACAGCAATTATCCAGAAAACGTGTTCGCAGGTGCAACCAACACATTGGTAAGCAATTTATATCATGTATATAATCAGCATTAACCATGCAGTCCTCTGCCTATGGAAAAGGAGTACCCATGCCCAGAGGAGTGGCATTTTAAAGAACATCATTTCACAGTATTAGGGCTGGTATGGCGTAGCATGACCGACAGCATACATTTTCTGAACGCAAATGTTGTCTTTATGAGGCAGTGTATGACTTGCTGTTTTTTTTTTGCAGTTCATGCTGCCAATACTGTCACAAAATTCAGCTAACAGGCTTTCAGAAGTTCTTCTCTTCCAGAGTGTGATTGGTGAGGTTTTGAACTTTGTATCGATGTAAGAGACAGTGGCGGCGCTTCCATAGAGGCACATTAGGCACTGCCTAGCCACTTTTGAATGTCGAAGTAGGTATGTATTTTTGTTGTGGGATAAGGCATTTCGGGATTCCGCTGAATCTGCCTAACTCCTTGGCAAATCTAACGTGTGCTTTTTGATTTACATCTCTAAAACCTCACTGATTCCGACGCGAGTACTGACTCTTTAAATCAGCAGACGAGGAATGCCTTAGCATCTCTTTAATGCAGCATTTGGAGCACGTGCGATGGACCTTGACCTTGATTACAGCATATTCGTTTATTGACTCTTGTATTCGCAGATTTCTAGCCTTCTCTAGCACGGGACAGTTATTATATAATTGTTAGCAAGAAATTCAAATTGTGAAACCCTTATGAAGACAGTGACTCATGGCACAAAATCTGGTGGATGAAATTGAAAAAAATCCGTTCACAAATCGATCGTACCGCAAGAAATTGGACGTCATAAAAAATTAAGCCGAAGTCCTCCTTGAAATGGGAAGTTCTCGTGAGTACCTTGTCCTTCCCGGCCTACTTACCTACCTACCTATCCCTGAATCTTACCTTGTACTTTCATATGCTGCCGTATACGCGTTTCCACGATACACTCTCAAATGTTTTTTAATTTTTATAATATTAAAAATTTAAACGTCAATATCATTTTTGCTCATCGGCTTGAGCCTACTCCTCTCTCCAGCCGACCTGCTGGATCCGGCCCTGCCAACTATCAGGTAAAAAGCCTGGGCACCGTCCTTACCTCTGAGCCAATCGTGCCTAGCCTGTCATAATGTTTAAGGACGGCACTAGTAAGAGATAAAGTATGCATTTCCATTTAGAAAAAAACTTGCTCCAGGTAGGCTCTATGCAGCATTTTTGCTGTGAAAGCCAACCTCGACCGACGACCTTGCCCCCCCCAATTTCGGTTACCTCCCTCAAGCCCGAAGTTGCTTGTGACAGACACACTGAGCTCTGACGGTACGTAGTGCATCCCCCTCTAAACTAGAAATTGGATGTAATTAATCATTTTTGAATCAGCGGAGGTCATTGATCTAAGTTTACTATAGAAGGGTAGAAAGATTTGGATAAATTTTTGCTTTTGTTTGTAAATATTATTTTTATATTGATAGCTTCTCTATCCTCAATCTTAATCCAGTTCCTGACATCCTAATCCGAACAACATTATGATCCGACTGACTTATATCATACCTCGTTGTTGATCTGCTTATGAGAAGCCAATTCGAACTAAAGCCATTGCTCCATAATGATTCAAGCAGTTGCAGGGTTTGTTAAGTTCTGGATCAGAGGACAGAAAAAATAATTGGCTTTCCCCAACGTAAATCAGTTTTTGCCCCGAGATCCGGAAGTTTCCCCGAACTAAAAGGGCTTTAAGTGTCTTACAAAAGAGAAAATTAGTATCCCGAGTCGACAGATTGAGTATGTTTGATAACAAACGATGATAGCAGATCATATTTAATGGATTCATTATACCTTTACGTGTATTAGCTTCAGTTTTGAAAATATGCAATATTTTGGTTCCAAAGATTTCCCCCACTAAGTTGCCAGGGTCGGGGTTATTCTGACCTCTGCTCTGGAATCCGAGGTGCTGATTTGGATGATTATCAGTGACCATGACACCAGGTAATGACGTCACCAGGTCACAACATGGCTTGTTATATTGGCCAAAGCCATACAAGCATAAATAGCTATTTTACGACCTCTTTGCGTCATTTATCCACTTAAGGTTCAAAGACAGACGGAACATACATCACCCGGTGAGCAGTACGAACAATTTAAATAGCTACCAATATTTTGTATAATGCAGCACTCAATGGCTAAGTTGATCGATGTCAATGACAAACCAGCCCTCCCCCAGCGGCATTCCAGGGCTTAAACCGGGTATGAGTCCGGTGCAGGTTAAGACATCCAAGAGAATTACCCAATCTCCCGAACTATAGATGTGCATTGCATCGCTTTCATTTCCTGGAATCACCCAATCAAGTAGAACATTTCGGATAACAATTGATTTCAGCACTACCGGCATGAAATGGCCCACTGCGATCTTGTTCCTGAATATCAAAGCTGGACTGGATTCTTAATTTAGCCGGGAAACGAGGTCTAAACGACGTAATTGTAGTTTATGTAGCAAAGCTACTGGTTGAATTTTGCAAGTGCCAGGTCTCTCTTTTGTCGTCACCAGGCTCTCTCCCGCCCTTCATCTGCTGCGAAGTGGAAAATAGCTGCACACGAGTATACATTGTTTACCAGGTCCATTTCAGGTTTTGGCTCACACTTTGACCAAGAATGTATGCTTTCACGTACTACATTACGAAGACTTGGATGAAGAGCTGTATCCGAATATATATCATCACAGTGTATTTTCTCCATTTTGCATCCGGCATTCGAGTAGTCAGGCCAGGAGCCCCGTGCAGTGGAAGGGTCCTAAAGTGCCCTCATCCATTTTTCCAAGGCAGCCGGAGAACCGTT
The DNA here is from genome assembly GCA_034440635.1 of Lepas anatifera. Lineage (NCBI taxonomy): Eukaryota > Metazoa > Arthropoda > Thecostraca > Lepadidae > Lepas > Lepas anatifera. Next base: position 14,023 of record JAOTON010001686.1, read on the forward strand.
CGCCTTCAGAAAACGCTACTCAGCTACCTTTTAGGGAACACGTGCGCGCATTGCTACGTGAAAGAAATTTAAACCTAAGTCGAAAATGTTTTTGCTTATGGCCTTTCAAAGTCAGACCTATGTTTTGAGACTGTCGTAATAGCGCGGTCTCACCTGTTCGCTTGCACTGTGGACCGGGTGGTGACGTAATAACGCTGTATGATAGGGTTATATATCAAGGTCACCACAAATGAATGCCAGTGATCATAGGTCAAGGTCATTGACCCCAGTATTTCGGCCAGGGGACACTACTCAGAATGACGTATGTTAAGCGGTAAAGTATAGTTAGCACCTGCCTCGATGGGCCTCCGAGCCTCCTTTGGTGGGGAGGGGGGCGGGGGGTATTCATTCACCCCTCCTTCGAACTCGGCTCCTTTGCAGGATAGTGAAAAAGCGTGAATGCTGTTGGATGGCTAATACAAATTCATGAAGAAACTGCATTTCTTACTTTTTGACTCAGGTCAATATTGAGATCATGGCAGGCAGGGGCGCCGCCAAGGAATTTTCGTAGGGGGGACGGACCCGGGCTGGTGCTAACCGGGGGAGGCGAATTTTGAGCATATTCGGTACCTGACAGCATTAATGACGATTGACCCCGACAACTTTGGGGGAAGTCCCCCTGGTTGGCCAAGAGGGGGACGCGTCCCCCGTCCCCCCGCTTTCGGCGCCCATGATGGCGGGTCAAAGAAGGCTGTATGTTAGAGTAGAATTGTTGGGCTCTAGGGTCTAACAAAGTTGAGTTAGAATAATTTTTTTAACATAATTCGCTTCCTCTCATCACGGCAAATCGAATGATGTATGGTATGGCTATACTTGGTCAAAACAGAACAATGACCTGACCTCAGATCAGTTCAAGGTCACTATCCAAACTAACAAAGTCAATATGCATATCAATTGACTCGCATAGCAATCCAAACGTGATGGTATCAAGAAAACAGTTGTACCAGCATTTCCTGCAAAGTTATTGATCAAATTCTGAAAACTGCTAAAGCATCCCCAGATGACCTCTTAGAGGTCAGATGTAAGAAATTGAAGCATGAACCTGGGAAAGGGCCCAGAACGCTACAATTTGGAGAATACAAAGGTATTATCAGCTGTATCTACAAAAATACAGCCCAATTCCTGTTTTTCCTATGCATTTCCAATGGAGAGGTCATGACCCGTACCTGACCCTGGGTCATCGATATAAAAAAATCCCAGAATATATGTTGTAGCACTCGGTGGACCCATTATGTGGTATGCGTTTCACTCCAATATATTCACCCATTTATTGCTTATGCCACCTCAAACATTTTTGGAGGTGAGGTCACTTGTCCTGCACTGGTGACCTCACCTGAGATGAATGAACCTTACAATTTTTGGGAAAGCTGCAGAATTAATCAAGAATAAAGTGTGTCAAGTACGGCGGGGCTTCGCGCTGCCGTTTTTTCATACTAACGGAAAAAGACCCGAGGGGGTGCTCAAATACTTCCACCGGGGTGAGGGTTAAGGCTACTTAGTATCAAGTTCAAGGTTACTGGTCAAGTTCTAAGATCTTTTTTGATGTCAACCCCTAATTTCCTACCCAAAAACTTGTATAGTGCCCGTTACATTTTACATTATTAGGAATATATCATATTGTTACGCCATATAGGTCAGTGACCTTGAATAACCTTGAACACAAACTTTCAGAGAGAGTTGTGTGGGACCTTACTTAAGTCACTCTTTTTAGTATTTCTGCTTTATATTTTTCGCATAAACACAGCACTTCCCAATAGGTCTACAGCACATCACAAATTTGACGTTTACGACCTCGTTTTACCTTAAATAAATTACCCTAGGTCACTGAAGCTCAGCTATATTGTAGATCGGTATCGTCCCCACACACCCCAAAATGGGGGTTGTTATAGCCCTCTTGGTTTTTTATCTCAGGAGCACTTAAGAACCCCTTTACTGCACGTTAACACCAGACCCCTCACCACAACGCGTGTTAAACGTGTTCTGATTGTGCCAACGAACTCCTCTTGTAAATGCATCCACAAAAAAGTGGTGATCCTATGAAAAAATTTGGTCGCCTATATTAAACCCTCGCCCCCTTAAGGTTTCTTTCAAGACAGCAGAAAAACGACGAGGCGCAGCACCACGGTTGAGGGCTCTACCTCTCACCCCATCATTTTCCCACCATTCCTAAATTTTTATCCCGGGTTACCCAAGGTCAGGTCACCAGGCGAAGTCAACCAAGGTCACCTCACTCCAACTTTTGAGCTCTATAAGAGCTACATTTCTTCGTCGATCGATTTGAAACCTCCTACACTGCATGACCCCGCCAGGATCTACAAGGTGTATATCCGGGATTTTTCGATTTCTTGACCTGAGGTCAGGTCACGCGGTAACCTCTCCCATTGAAAAAGCATGGGAAAATGCTGTTAATTGATCTAAAAGTCACAAACGATTGCCAATGCTCAGCCTGCTAAAAAACGTTCTTGGACACTATTTCACGGATCACAGAGGTTATTTTTCCCGTTTGACCTCTCCGAGGTCATCCAAGGTCACCAGGGGTCAAACAAGTATTTCCACCATAACTTTTGACGTAATAAAGCTAGAGTGCTTAATTAAACATCATCGAGTATATCTTGTTACTGGCTTTCGTTTAATATACGGCAAGGCCACTTTCTGACCTTTCGTGACTTCAGGACATATTAGGTCACGAAGTGACCTATGGAGGTCAAAACACTGGTGGGAGGTCATTACGTTTGAAATAGCGGAACAAGGTCTGACATTTCCCCTATCAAATGTATTTTACCAGATTTCAATAGCTTTAATGGCATAAGAATTATGCCCAGTTTTCTTAAGCATTGCATATGAGTGAAAATAGCCTATCGTGACCTAACTTGACCTCTGGATGCCAAACAATTGACCTGAACGCTTAAACATGCTAATTAATTTCTTACTGAATTCATGCGAGCTTTCTAATACATTTTGCAGATTTGCGCTAGCCTCCATATTCCCGTGCCCCGCCGGACCCCCGGTGGGGCACGGGTTAAGCGACAACTTTTGAAGGCTGCGCCCTATCACTAACGTCGAACGCTGCTGCGCGGTAAAGGGTGACCAGTCGGAAGGGAGGTGCAACTGGTATAAGACAATTAACGTCCGTCTGGATGAATTCTTCCAATATACCCATATTAATATCATTTACAGGCTAGTTATGAAGGTTAAAACGTTAAAGGTAGTGGCGATGGAAGGGAGATAGCTGCCAATTTATACTACGTGGTTAGAGGGGGGTGGAGAACGGGAAATATCGTGGTGTTTTTATTGAAGTATGGGAGAAACGTCTTTGGCTTTTGCATATTTCGCGCCTTATTCCACACAAAGGGAGATGTTGGGATATCCGTTCGATTCGCTGCCCCAGGAAAGTCTCGACTTAACTGGGGATTTTTATTTGACCTGCTGCATGTGTTCAGATTTCGTAGGTATATTTTTATTTCGGTTCATTCTATCCATGTTCGTGGTTTGTCTGCATCCCTAGTTTGCGAGACGAAAAATGTTTCATCCTATGCATGAGACGAGCGACTTCTGCGGAACATATGATATAACCACCGATTTTGCGGATCTCCGGGGAAATTAAAAAAAAGAAGAAAAAGTTCTACAAGCTCACAGGTGGCGAGTGCTTCCGGGATCACAGAACACATCGTCACCGTCGACGGCAGTAGTTACCGACGAGCGCACGCGTGGGGCACCACACCGCCGAGGCGGGGTCGAGCGGCCAACAGCCAGCTCATCACACTGAATGTCCCCAAATGGCGCCGGAAAGTGTCTGGGGCGCGACCAACCCAACCCGTCGGAGTGCTCGACAGATGAATGCTTATTCTAGAGCTGTACCCCTGCACCCGGCCAGGGCCCGGATTAGCGGTACAGGTCATCCTGGATGCCACCCTTGTGATAGGGTTAGTCTGCGTTCTACCGCACTCTTAGTGTTTCTATGAACTTAATGACTGTGTTTCCAGATATGTTCCAGATTATACTTTACAACTGTTTTTTTAACCAGACCTTTCAAATATTGCTATGAGAATCCAAGCACGAGACTCGCATTTGTTTTCAGTATTCTGCGAGCCAAGGGCTTTTAAAGATATTATAGTGCAGTGTATTGAATAGTTGGATCTCTATGGTTGGTTACATAGCTAACACCAGTGTAACCCTACCGTATAAGCATTTCCCGCGCATGCCCCCGCCCGTTTGCATCGCTGCCAATACTTGTGGTTTGGTTACAGTACAAATTCGGGAGTATGCTGAATTTACTTAACGATTTGTAATGCGTGTCGACCATGTAGACCATGGAAGACCTGGGCCCCATGGATGTTTTGTCGCCCCCACCTGACTCAGGAGGCCCCCTTTGATACTGTCTGCAGTAGCCCCTAGAATATGAAATAACCTAGCCTTCCTGCTTAAAAAGGAGGCCTCCTAATTGACATTTGTAGGAGGCCCTATTAGCTATAAAGGAGGTAAAATTACGGCCTACCTAGCAGACCCCTTTACTTATAAAGGAAGCCCCTAAATGGCCCACATAGAAAGCCCCTTCAATTATAAAACAAGTCCCCTAAACGACCTACCCAGAAGGCCCCCTTCACTAATAAAGCAAGCCCACCAAATGACCTATCTGGGGAATTTTCCCTATAAAGAAGGCCTCGCAACAGCCAACATAGGAGGGCCCTTACTTTTTAACACGCGCATTGACGGGGCGGGTACCCGCCCCCCTCGGGTTTTTCGGAGACAGCAGAAAAACGGCGGCGCGTAGCGCCGCCGTACTTGGTATACCTTTTCCCTCATCATTTTTACAACTTCTGTGAAAATTTTAAGGTTAGGTCATCTCAGGTCAGGTCACCATTACAGGTCAAGTGACCCGACCTCAAAAAAAGTTTAAGATAGCATAAGTCGGAGCAGGGTGAACTTATCCGATTGAAACTCATATCACATAATGGCCCCACCGAGTTCTCTAAAATATGTTCCGGTATTTTTGATATCGATGACCTAAGGTCAGGTACGAGGCATGACCTCTCCATTGGAAATACATGGGAAAAATGGTTTTACGGAATAACTCAGAAACGGATGGTGATAGAGCATTTATTTTAGCTGCATTAGACTCGCCTGGGCTTTGCGGTTCTAATGATATGCATTTTGTATAATTTGACCCCTGACCTGACCTCAGGTCAGGTCAAATCCTTGATTTGACCTAGCAAGGTCAAATTATATATCATTCGTTTCGGCTTGCTAAGAGGAATCATATAGTTCAAGTCGTTTTGCTCTATCTTTACTTGTTCAGATGTAATGGCCGAAAAACTGAATTTACATGTTATCCCTATGACGGGCATGTTTTGACCTCTCGTGACCTTAAATGTGACCTGACAAAAAATGGTTCAAATGTTTTCGATGGAGAAGTGGATGGGCGGCCCAACGCCGTTTACCGTTTTTCGCTACCTACCGTGGTTCTCGAGATCTTAGGGGGCGGGTACCCGCCCCCCGTCAATGCGAAGGTGGCTCAGACCCCCGTCAATGCGCGTGTTAAAGAAAGCTCCTAAATGACTCCTATTCTATCATTCCCATCATTCCCCTTCCATATCATTCCTATCTCTGTCATTCCCATGAGGCTTCTTAGCCAATGTTTTCCGAGTTCACTCAATAGATGAATGGTTCAGGGCGGTTTGTATTTTTTTGCACAAAGGGCATGGATGTTTCATCGAAACAATCGAGTTAACAACCGAGGCAGGGCTCAGCGAAGCTAACGGGTTTGCAACCGAAGCAGGCCTCAGCAAAGCGAGGGAGTTTGTAACAGAGGCGGCGCTCAGCAAAGCGAGGGGGTTTGCTAGTTTTAAACAGTATAGGTACACAGAAAGAGAGCCACTCATCAGCCAATGCCTGTTTCCCCAGCGCATTCTCATTTAAAAAGGCCATAGGCCGCACCGGACCCTAAGTCATCGATATTATAAATCCTATTACTTCAACCTGTGGTAATCGGTAGGCCTATTATTTCAGCAGTTTTTAAGATGAGGGCTCTTTGAGATAGCGTTGTGACCTGACCTGATCTGACACAGTCCTGAAATTTTCGGATAAGTTCTGCAATCAGCAAACAATAAGGTGCCAAGTACGACGGTGCTTCGTGCCGCTGTTATTTTTGACACCGTCAGAGAAGTCCGAAGGGGTGTGTCCAAACCCCTGCCCCCAGCTGGGTGAGGGTTAATGGAGACTCCTGGGGTAGCCTTAGACACCTGCCCCCAGCTGGGTGGGGTTAATGTAGACTTCTGGGTTAGCCTTAGACCCCCTGCCCCCAGCTGGGTGAGGGTTAATGGAGACTTCTGGGTTAGCCTTAGACCCCTGCCCCCAGCTGGGTAAGTGTTAATGGAGACTCTTGGGTTAGCCTTAGCGAGGATTAAAGCCTCCGGCTGGTGACCACGATGAATCCAAACGGCCTAAAAGAGCAATCCCAGCTAGTTACATCGGTCCGGCTAATTCGGACCCTAGTGATCAGTTCTGGCCCGTGTTAACGGGAACAGAACCCGCCTAACACAATCAGGTTTCAGCCGAGGACCATGACCCAAGTGACATTTAGGCTGACATTTTTTTACTTAACCCGCGCCCCACCGGGGGTCCGACGCCACCTTCGCCCCACCGGGGGCATCGATGGCCCCCTCTAACTCCGAAAATATGGGCGTTAGCGCAAATCTGCAAAGTGCAATAGAAAGCTTGCGTGAATTCAGTAAGAAATTACTTCGCATGTTTTAGTGCTCAGGTCAATGGTTTGACCTCCAGAGGTCAAATTAGGTCCAAGATCGGCTATTTTCACTCAAATATGCAATGATTGAGCAAACTGGGCATAACTCTTATGTCATTAGAGCTATTGAGGCCTGGTAAAGTACATTTGATAGCAAATTGCCAGTACTTTTTCCGTTATGTGGAACGTAAAGACCTCCCGCCAGTGGATTGACCTCAGAGGTCACCTCGTGACCTAATATGACCTAGAGGTCACGAAAGGTCAGAAAGTGACCTTGCCGTATATCAAAATGAAAGCCAGTGACAAGACAAACACGATGGTGTTTGTTTCACCACTCTAGCTTAATTAGGGTCAAAAGTTATTGCCAAAATACTGTTTTTGACCTCTGGTGACACTGGATGACCTTGGAAAAGTCAAAGGGCAAAATATGACCCCTGGGATCCGTGAAAGGGGTGTCCAAAAACGTTATTCTGAAGCGTAGTCTGAGTATTTGCAATCATTTTTGTGGCTTTTATATCCCATGAAACAACTTTTCCTATGCTTTTCCAATGGGAGAGGGTCGCCTCGTGACCCTGACCTCAAGGGCACGAAATCGAAAAATCCCGGATATACACCTTTGTAGAACCCTGGAGGGGTTATGAAGTGTAGGAAGTTTCAAATCGATAGGCACTTTGAAATGCTAGCTCTTACAAGAGCTCTAAAGTGAAGTGAGGGGTGACCTTGAGTTGACCTCGTCTGGTGACCTGACCTTGGGTGACCCGGGAGTAAAAATTTCAGGGATGATGGGAAAATGATGCAGTGAGAGGTAGAGGCCCTCAACTGCGGTGCTGCGCCTCGTCGTTTTTCTGCTATCCCGGAAAAAACCTTAGGGGGGGGGCCATCGATGGCTTTCCCCCGGTGGAACGAGGGTTAAACGGCTGTTTTCATTAAATTGTGTTAATTCGAGCACGGATTTTGTGCTTGCTTAAAGCCAATTTCAATGTCAATAGAAATGATGTATCGTATGTTAAACTAGTAGCGTCACGAAAGGGCTCCCGGTCCTAGCGTCATTAGTTGGCTAAATCGCCTTTATCAGTATATCGCAAATAGTATTAGGTACTTCAAAATGTTACTTTCCAAACTGTTGGTATAAACCAAACTTATTTAAACCTTATTCTTTGCCTAAGGAGAAAATACAGTACTTTTACGAGTGCGATGGCATTACTTATCAGTCAGGGTTTTCTGCAGGGAGCTCAAGTTTTTTGAAGCCGCCCACTACTTTTCCAAAGCTTAACTGAGATTCACGGAAATTCCAATAAGGGAGGAGTTTAAGCTGAGCGAGTGCCTTTGTTTGTAATTTTCTGACTGTTTTTTACATTGACATTTTCATTTCTCATTAGAAATATTATCAAAGCGCCAAGGCTATGCGTTTGGTTTCAGGATCATCCCAGCCCCATTGTCAAGTAGAAGATAAATATTAGTTGGATAAAAGCTCTACATTTGTACCTATTTATAGAGACGAAAAGGTGAGAAGTAGGAGCCTTTTCGTGAAGCTTGAGACAAAGCTTCGTTTTCACGTGAAAGATTGTGCATGCAATGGTATTTTTGTTCTGCTTCTTTGAGTTCAATCTGGGTCTTAAAATAAAACGTAAAATTTTCACGTTCCTATTCTTTTTGGTTTCTGATCTGAAGTGTAGATCAATGATCGTTAAGTAACCGATATAGTTTTCATCATTTTTATGGGCTATCTACCATTTCGTCTTTCTTGCTGTCCCGCAATAGGAGGAGGGGGGAGAGGGGGAGTCGAACGCCTCTTCTCCCACTTGGGTGAAGGTGGATCGGAGTCCCCACTGGTGGATGTCAAATGGTTCAGAAAATATAACTTTTCGTACCCACTGGGAGTCCGATCGGATCCCCTACTATCCCTCTCCGAACCGGAGGTGATAAGAAAAAACTGTGCTGGAAGCGGCTTACCATCTTCTGCTTTGGTAAGCAAGTTTGTACACATGTCCGTTGACCCTTGACGTCTACAATGGGCCAAAATGGGTCCAATTCAGTCCAATTTAGAATATTTCCTGATAGCTCAGGAAACCGATTATGATCATATATAATGAAGCCAGGGGCATCCATGTGTTGTGAACTTTATTGATTACCTTAATAATGACAGTTTAAGACTCATTTCCTGCATATAATTCGAATCCGTGGATCATTCTCGTTTGTATGATGCCAAATATATGTTGCTATATCTTGTCTTGAGCACAAGTTATAGACACATACATTTTCTAAAACCATGACCAGTGGCGGATTGAGGGGACAACGTATCGGGGGGCTAGGGGCTGGTGCCTCCCTCGTCATTGCCTTTGAACAGCCTACCGGCTATGCATTAGCTCCTAGACACTCAGACATTGGGAGAGGGGGGCTGAGACCTCTTAGCCCCCTTCTTATCCGCCACTTACCGTGGCCTTGTTATTGAACTGATCTCAACGTGGATGACAGCGCACTGAGGCTATTCTCGAAGCTTTTACAGCTTGGGTTTTGTCGGCCTCATTTTAGAACATACTCGCCCTTACATGGGATTAGCACTGACGTCATAACCATTAATGTGACTACTGACCTGATGAACAGTTTTGGTATTAAGCTGTCGAATTCATCACCCTGAGGATTGCGCAGTTGACGACTTCCACATCTCTCCATTTAAATCGAATCGGTATCATTTTTCGAAACGACGAGGGCAAAGCCCCGATCGGACCTCAGGCCGTGAAGGGTTAACACCGGCCTTTGTGAGCCTCCTGAGCCACCTCCGTAACCTGGGTGGGGATCGTTCCAAGCACCCCTCTCGAACTCGAGCGCCTTTGCGGGATAGCGACAAAACGCAAAATTATCATCCAATCTGAAAGCACAGTCAATATGCATATCAATCTGACTCACAATAGCAGTTGCACAGTGTAAATGGTATTGAAAAATAGAACTTTTTGTATCTCAATTTCCTGCAAAGTTATTGACCTAAGTCTGAAAACTCGCTTTACGTTTAGCCCCAGATCAGCAACTCAGATGCTCTGAAGTAACACAACTGTACAATATGAACCTGGAACAGGGTCCAGGAATATTACGATTTAAAGAATACGAAGGTACTTTGTGAGCTGTATCTACTGCAAGCACAGCCCAATTCCTGTTTTTCCCCATGTATTATCAATGATTCCTGATCCGTACCCTGACCCTAGCTCAATTGATACGAAAAAATCAAGCACAAACTTTTGTAACACTTGGCGGGCCCATTATATGGTATAAGTTTTAATCCGATATATTTACCTGCATTTATTACTTATGTCACCTTAAACATTTTTGGAAGTGGAAGTCACTTGACCTGCACTGGTGACCCTGATCCGAGATGACCCAACCTCAAAATGTTGAGAAAAGCTGCGAAATTTCTGCAACGGATAAGGTTTGTCCAAGTATGGCAGCCAAGCTTCGGCTCTGCCGTTTTGTTCGTGCCGCCGGAAAAGCCCGCAGGGGTTCTCAAACACCCGCCACCCATGGGCGGGGATCAAAACGCGCCCCTGCTGAGGGGCCGGAAATTCGCCCCCTCCTGGTTTTCCCCAATAGCCCAAAAAACGAAGAGACGCAGCTCAACGAAACTTATGGTACACTTATCTCACAGTTGGCATTTTGCACATCTGATCAAATTTTGGAGTTAGGGTCATCTGTCAGGTCAAGAAGCTATTCAGGGTCAGGTCGCCCGACCTCAAACCCTAAAATTACGCGTTTGAAGGCAGCGCCCAGGGAACATTAGCTTAAACCGATCAGTTTTGAAACCTCCACAGTATTGATTGCCGAAGCCATTGGGGTCTACACATCTGCCATCTCGGAATTTTGATTTCTCTCCTAAGGTCTCAGTTAGAATTTGACACTCCCATTACTAAGTCTATGGTGCACTCCGAAATAGAAGACTCGTTTGATCTGCAATCTTCCTCATACTCTCAGGTCACTCTGTGACTACTTGACCCAGGTCGAGGTCAGGTCATTTTGACTATTTGAATAACATGGTTTGAATACTATGTATCATTCGATTTGCCGCGATGAGAGAAATCCACTGATGCATAAAGATTTGCTCTAGCTCCCTAAGTGGCAGATCTAGAGAGGGAACGTGCAATCTACTCTGTTGTAAGCCCATGGTGAGCATTCTTTGACCTGATGCTGACTCTCGATATTGACCTGACATAAGAAATTCTTCGTATAAATTCCTCTTCGTCTTGTCAAGAGTTTTCATAAACACCTCCCGTAATTTTTCTTTAGCTTTCGTGGGAAACCGGAGATACGGAGGGCGGTTGAAAAACGCCCCTGGCAAGCGCGTCATGCAAGGATTGACCCTAGCGAAGCGCGTGTTAAGAGGATTTCACGACCTGTATGCGTCTGAGCTACTCTGCGTGAGTGTCATGGGAGTGATGCAAATTTCCTGCTTCAGATCCATCCTAAGTCTCATTATTTGCGGTGAAACCAATGTTTAAAAGTGAAAATGAACCACTACCCACCGTTGCTCTTCCCTTCCAGTCTTCTTTTTTCCCTGCCCCATTGTGCCGTATTTGCGGCTTGGGAGTGGAGCGGATCAGAAACAGGGTGTTTCCGCCCTGAAAAGGCATGTTTCACCCTCAATATTTGTCAGAAACTCAGTGCGAATGAATTAAGTGGTATCGGTGGGTTCCCGCGATGCTCTACTGGACTGGATTGGTTTGTCTCAGTCTAAATCCTGCTTAAAAATGAGTTAAGGTGCCCCATTCCCTAGAACGATAGATAGCAGCTGAGGATGGTCTTTAAACTCCTCTTTGAATCTTTCCTGAGGTAGCAAAAAATGTGGGTCTGCAATGTGCACTCAAAGTTTTTAGCAGAGCTTCAATTCCTGGAAATTTTTCCAAGATAACAACTTCTAAGTTGCTTTAGGCACGACGGGGTGACATAATAGCAAAAAAACTAGATCGTAATATTTACCAACGTGCCAACTTATCTGATAACATGTATAAGACGTATAATACACGCAAGCAGTGATCAGCTTACTGTGGATTCTCCAACGCTCGAACCATGGAGCACAGTGACATTGCGCTGTTTCTAAAGTGTTTTAAAATACTCAATTTGCGAAGTCCGTCTGATGCCGGAGCCTTGTCGAGCAAAGTACAGCTTTGCTGCTGGAACACTGCTGGAAGATACTGAAAGCCTGAGGCTGGTTCGAATTCCATGAGTAGTGCTTTCTTTTCGCAATGACAGAGAATTCGGGAGTTTGATTCAGACAGTTATTTTGATATGGTGCGGTGGGAGGATATGCTTTAAGTTTGTTGAATCTCGTGTTTTAGTGATCCGGAAAAAGGTTTTTATGTAAATAGAGTGTTGTGTGTATGGCTTGTGGGCTTCAAGCATAGATCCGGGATTGTTCATCAGTCCAATGCGATGTCGGCAAGTAAACCTAGCACATTGCACCAGTCTAAAAGACTACGCTCGGACGGGAAATTTTTATGCAGAAGAATTAGCAGCTAGATATGTCGGTGTTAATTCGGCGTTTAAAACATTTTATTTTGTTTTGCGTTCACGTGACAGGGAATATCATCGGTATCAATATCCAAAATGATCTGTCGATATCAATATCCCCGAAACCAAAAACAACGTATTTTTTGTTTATAATGTAGGTGAAGTTTGTGCACCTATGTGGCCTAGTAGAACTGGAATGCAGGGTATGGCACCTTGGGAACACTTGTTTTCGGGAAATAATTGTTTGGGGTAGTCTTACGACGCACCATCTACCTAGGTTATTGGTGCAGTATACGGAGCATTTTATTTTCGCCGAGGCTTACGACGTCGCCAACTTTCACCCTTCGCTGGGGAGGGATTTGGGGGATCAAATCAATATATTCAGAGTCTCTGTCGGGACCTGAACCCAGGATCGATGGCTCCAGGAGACTTCCGATGTTATCCACACTGAGCCACTCAACTTCCCTGGGGCGCTTTGTTTTGCGTGTCTCATGTGTCCTGCATACAATGTGCAGCTCTATAATTGGAGCAGGTTGTCGCTATCGTACGGCAATAGGGCTCGCAGCGTCGGTGGTACAAGCGGCAGTATGTGCCGTGCTACCAATCATCCGCATTTGGCCGTGCTTGACGCCCGTAAGTTTGGCTGGGTTTGGCGTCCGCTAGAACTCAGGCTTCTCACCCTCCCTATTCGCTATCATCGAAGTGGACGCAACATGTATATTATGTTCCTAAACTGGCCTATTAGCTTTTTATATTCCGTACCATTATGATGGATATGATTGTATCGGAAGGCTGTTTACGGTCATTGTATTTACTATATACGATCTGGTCTCGGGACATTTTTCGGTGTCACTTTGTATAGACAGATAGGTATCAATATGTATCATTTTCTCACTACTTAACCTTTATCTGTATTGCTTGATGGCTAGAACAAGATAGTCTTGAACCGGTTGCTCTATATCAATACAAACTACGTGGACTTTGTGTTGCAATATTTTTCTCATCAATATCGTTCCCTATGGGAAAACGCTACACATTTCATGAAATAAATAAACAGCCGCAAGTTTTAGTCTGATCAGCATTATTACTTAACACGCGCATTGACGGGGGTCTGAGCCACTTTAGAGTTTCGACGGGGGCGGGCAATTGCCCCCCTAAGATCTCGAGAACTACGGTAGGAAGCGAGAAACGGTAAACGGCGCGAATGCCCATCCGCTTTTCATATCGAAAACATTTCGAATCCATTTTTTTTGTCAGGTCACATTTAAGGTCACGAGAGGTCAAAACATGCCTGTCATAGGATAACATGTAAATTCAGTTTTTCGGCCATTACATCTGAACAAGTAAGATAGAGCAAAACGACTTGAACTATAAGGAATCTTCATAGTTATAACACAAATCGAATGATCTATACACCTGACCTCGCGAATAAATCAAGGATTTGACCTGACCTGAGGTCAGGTCAGGGTCAAATTAGAGGTAAAAAATGTATATCATTGTGAACTCGCAAACCCCAGGCGAGTCTGAATGCGGCCAAAAATAATGCTCCGGTCACCATCCGTTACTGAGCTATTCCGGCAAAACCATTTTCCATGTATTTCCTATGGAGTAGGTTTACACTCAAATGACCTTGTGGGTCATCGATATCGTGGTACGGAACATATTTTAGAGAACTCGGTGGGGCCATTATGTGATATGAGTTTCAATCGATAAGTTCACCCTGTTCTGATTTTCTATACTATCTTTAAAATTTTTTGAGGTCGGGTCACTTGACCTGTACTGGTGACCTGACCTGAGATGACTTAGAACTTAAAATTTTCACAGCAGAAGTTGTAAAATGACGATGGAAACGGTATAATATACGGCAGCTACGCGCCGCCGTTTTTTTCACTATTTCCGGAAAACCGAAGGGCGGCATCGGGCCTCGTCATCGCGCAAGTTAATTATTATCCACCGGGCTGGATGGGATATTAACGAAGGTAATGGGGCATGCAGAATCAAAAGAATGTCAAACATCGCATTTTGGGTACACAGTACGCCACAGGTTAATTCTAGTTTGCCCAAATAGATCCAAACTTGTTGTATAGGCTTCGCTAATGCTGTGAGTTAAGTTGAAAAGGCCATTTCAATCCCAGGTCAAACTGCTCGCTGACATGTGCATGGGAAAGGAGTGAGCAGATTTTCCTTTGCACTGTAACTTAGAAACTCCGCATCCCCTCGTGATGAAATTCGTCGTTCATCGTTCCCGTCAGCACTCGAATTCGCCCGACGTGCACGCGTATGGCCCCTAAAAGTCACGGTGCCGCCCGTATTTAGTGCACTTCGCCTCTGCTCCGCCACTGCGCACTGCGCCGGTAGACTTCGTAGACTTCCGATTGAACTCGTAGTCCCGCGTGCGTGCGCGTCCGAATGTAAGCACATCGGCTGTGAGTCCTCTGAAAACGGGCGTCTTGCATCGAACGAGTCACCGCAGCCCCATATATGTAGCTTCGCACCATCTGGCATGGATAACCCACGTCGACTCTGGCGGACTGTGGGCTACCCCCCCTCTCCCCACTCATCGTTCCTGAACCCCGGCGCCATCATCCACGGATTCTCTGTCCGCATATATTTTGTTTCCATCTGTTGGAGCGTTTATTATATTGTGTACTCGTATTAATGATTAGATACGTATTATGGTTCTAAATCACGGCATACTTTCCGGTGAACCTAAGAGCAAAAGAGCACTGTTTACATTTGAGGTCCTACCCCAGGTGCGTACCTATCTTCGATATCTCAGAAACAACTTATCCCAGCCATTGGTGGCATTGCTCCCTGTGCTGCTGGCACAAACCACATACATTGGTGGCATTGCTCCCTGTGTCGCTGGCACAAACCACAGAAATTGGTGGCATTGCTCCCTGTGCTGCTCGCACAAACCACAGACATTGGTGGCATTGCTCCCTGTGCTGCTGGAACAAACCACAGACATTGGTGGAATCGCTCCCTGTGTCGCTGGCACAAACCACAGCCACTGGCGGCATTGCTCCCTGTGTCGCTGGCACAGATCCCAGCCATTGGTGGCATTGCTCCCTGTGCTGCTGGAACAAACCACAGGCACGTGTGGTTATTGCTCATTGAACTGGTGATCGGCTGACAGCATCACAGTTTCAATTTTCCGCTTGTATTGCCCGTCGAGTTCCCATGGGGATGACATTAAGGCCCTCAAAATCACACACGCCGCATTAAAATAGGAAATTACGAGTTGATAAGTTTAGACAAATGTACCTCGCTAACTAGCGAAATTAGTGTCATAGTTTTCTTTTCGCTTATTTGGGCTGGCATTTTTGCCAGAGCGACTTTTCCTGTGTTACATTTGTGGTCTAACAGATATGTGTAATAAGTCGAAGCATTTGAACTATTGTTTTGATGTCCACGACCAGTGGTACAAAGGTTATTACATTTTTTTCCTGCATAATTATAAGCATCAGGCAAATAAATTAGTAAGAATGAAAGTAAAACTGTGTTGAATAACATAATAGCGTCTGATCCGTGATGTGTTGTTGTTTTATTATTGCATCATATGTATTTTTATACTAGCATGTTCACACCTACACTGAAGAAGCTTTTAGACAGCGAAGTGTTTTTTATAGATATAGCTTAAATCCTCTAACAATATGTGCTGGCATCAACCCCATTGTCTGCAATAGCCAGGTATCTGACTAATTATGTAAAACTACGACCACTGCGTGACCGTTTGCCTACACGAGAGTAAGATAATTGGTGTAGTCGCATATGGCGGCCGCGTGCTTTTGTCTGTCAGTATTTTACACATTGTGCTAGAATCATTTCTACTGACACTCTTAAACACCTGGTGGAGGGAGCAATGTGAGTTTAGTAATGACGACAAATGTGCCAGGTAAGGCAGGTGCAATTCGGCCTTATCCAGGTACAGGAGAAAACCTAACGCCGCTTCCTTACATGGCTTGTAATGACTGTAATGCAGATGCTTTCTGAAGAACTTGGAATCTGAATAGCTAAATCACTGCTGAAAAGACGGCCTGGAAGGGAATGCTCCACTTTTATTATGATTTTATTTTTAGCTGAAATAGCAGCTTGCGTAATTTATCATCCCAAATGAAGGATACAAAGGTCGAATTCAAAACGTTAAGCAATTCCATCCCATATTGGTGCAATATTTCCATTATTCCAAGCCATAAGCTCCTCCCACTGATTGAATATACCATGGTAGCCAAAGAGTTTACTACATATGTTTACTACAGGGTGTTTTAAAAATCAATGATCTGAGTTGACAAGATGTTTACTGGCCTGTCTCCTCAAATCCTGGTTGTCAAAGAGATCTAACACAGATATTTCTCAGAGGTCAACAAATATTTCACTATCACTAGTACATGTAATGCTATGTACCAGTACAATGACTGCACACTTTCCTATCTATTTCAGCCTGGTGCTATGTTTTATCAGACATGCTTCGCTCGAATTATTTGATTAACGATGTACTTAGTGGCAAGGGACAACAATCGGAATGACATGATAACTGAAGTATGCGTACCGTGAAAATGAAGGGGGTTTCTCCACTCAGTGAAAAGTCAAGTTATCCCTAAACTCATCCCATCTTATAAGATTTGCTCATCTGATTAGACATTGATTAACCATTTTCCCAGCCTATACCTCTCGCCCAAGGTTAATACACGCATTGATGAGGTACCTGCCCCCACGGGTTTTTTGGATACATCATAAGAACAGCGGCGCGTTGCCCCGCCGTACTTGGTGTGTCTTTTTCTGATCATTTTCACAACTTCTCAAAACATTTTAAGGCTGGGTCATCTCAGGTCAGGTCATCATGGCAGGTCAAGTGGCCTGACCTAAAAATGCTTAGGATAGCATAAATCAAAACTGGGTGAACCTATCCTATTTAACCCGCGCCCCACCGGGGGTCCGGCGCCACCTTCGCCCCACGGGGGGCATCGATAGCCCCCCTCTAGCTCCGAAAGTATGAACACTAGCGCAAATCTGCAAAGTGAATTAGAAAGCTCGCGTGAATTCAGTAAGACATTAATTTGTATTTTTAGCGCTCAGGTCAATGGTTTGACCTCCAGAGGTCAAATTATGTCCAGATCGGCTATTTTCACTCAAATATGCAATGCTTAAGCAAACTGGGCATAACTCTTATGCCGTTAGAGCTAATGAGATGAGGTAAAGTACATTGGATAGGAAAATGTCATGCCTTTTTCCGCTATGTGAAACGTAATGACCTCCCGCCAGTGGTTTGACCTCCAGAGGTCACCTCGCCACCTAAGGTGACCTGAGATCACGAAAGGTCAGAAAGTGACCTTGCCGTATATCAAACGAAAGCCAGTGACGAGACATACACAATGGTGTTTAAATCAGCGCTTTAGCTTTTTTTAGGTCAAAAGTGATTGTGAAAATACAGTTGTTGACCCCTGGTGACCTTGTATGACCTCTGAGAGGGCAAAGGGCAAATGTGGCCCCTGGAATCCGTGAAAGGGTGTCCATGAACGCTTTTCTGAGCAAGCCGAGCATTTTCAATCGTTTTTGTGACTTTTAGATCATAAGACAGCTTTTCCCCATGCTTTTCAATGGGAGAGGTCACCTCGTGACCTGACCTCAGGTCACGAAATAAAAATCCCCGATATACACCTTGTAGATCCTGGACGGTTCATGAAGTGTAGGAAGTTTCAAATCCATCGACTTCGAAATGTAGCTCTTATAGAGTTCTAAAGTTGAAGTGAGGTGACCTTGGTTGATCTCGCCTGATGACCTGACCTTGGGTGACCCGGGGTAAAAATTTAAGGGATGGTGTGAAAATGATGCAGTGAGAGGTAGAGCCCTCAACTGCGGTGCTGCGCCTCGTCGTTTTTCTGCTATCCCGGAAAAAAACCTTAGGGGGCCATCGATGGCCCCCGGTGGGGCGAGGGTTAAACTCATATCATATAATGGGCCCACCGAGTTCTACAAAATAATTTCTGGTATTTTTATATCCATGACCTAAGGCCAGATACGAGCCATGACCTCACCGTACGAGATATAGCCTATTGGAAATACATGAGAAAATCGTTTAAACCAAATAACTTTAGAATAAATGTAGAGCGCTTATTTGACAACATTAGGTTTGCCTCATTGATATTCATTTTGACCTAACTTGACCTTGTATTTTGGCAGTAAACATCTGCAAGCTGCGCAATAGCGACTAAACAATGCATGTTCGCGGGAATGGAGTGTTGTGTAGATATAATCAATAACGTAGAGCCTGGGGGCGTAAAGTCAAGGGCAAGATACCTTTATACAGTCTATGGAGCAGAGTAAGCAGCACACAGAAACCTGAACTGCATGGAGTTAAAGCGGGATTTCGACTACGCTGGATCTTTCGTAGGTAATTCCAATGGCTCTGTACTTATTAGGCCTATAGACATAAGTTTACGACTGTGCAGGGTACTTGCCTCGTAATTATTTCTGTAAGGAGGAACGACCTCGGGGAGTGCGAGGCGAATTTTACTCATTTGGTCTGTCTATGAAAATGCTACCTAAGGTTCACTTTACCAACACATTTATGGAGATCCAAAGCCTATGTTGACATTGACATTTTTGTTCCTTTTGGTGATATGTGAGATAGTAGTTTAGTGGGAGGGGAGAAGCTTTGATCAGGGTTCCCACTTGTGCCTACGCTCTCATTAATAGATACGCTCCCAATAATAGCTATTTTCCTAATAATTGCTACATTCAATCATGGGAAAATGAACCATGATTGGAAATGCTCCTTCCAAAAATGGAAACTTCTTCAAAAAGGGAAACGTATGTTAGTGGGGGAAACTGTGGTCAGAGTTGGCAATCATAGTTATGATCCCAATACTGGGAAAAATGAGCCACAATTGAAAATCCACCTTTCAAGAACAAAAGCAATTTCGAAAAATAAAGACACATTTTACCACTTTCATGCTGCAATGGTTCGGTGCTTGAACCTTGTCTGCCGCAAAAAAGTAAGACAGGCAAAGGGCATTTTGCATATTGGAAATAGCATACGAGCATAGAATTAAAATTTATAGCTCCGTGTGACAGAGGAGACATGCGTCACATTGAGCTTGTGGCAGCCAGCATACTTTCTGCACCTCTGCACCCCTCCATGTTGGACGGGGGTTGGCTTCAGAAGGCGGCGGGGCGCAGTGTAGTGGCATCGAATGTTCGAATGGGGAGAGTTTGTCAGCAATGGCGGATACAAGGTGGGACTAGGGACTCAGGCCCCCCCCAATGTCCGAGTGCTTATAGTTAATACATGGGCGGGGGGCTGATACAAAGCAATAACGGGCATCTTCGAGGCCCCTAGCCCCCCGAAATGAAGTCCTGGATCCGTCACTGTCTGCCACCATTTGCCCTCTGTTTAGATCTGCTTTCTGTACATTTGTGCTTGAAACTTACTGTTAATTGGTATATGACCTATAAACAGTAGCCGTTATATTATTTTATGTCATATTATCATTATAGACACGAGACCTCCCAGAGGTCAATGAGGCCTAGGGCCTGGGAACTCTTGAATGCCCCAGGTCTAAACTTGAAGCCTGACCCTCGGAAGTGGTATAATATAGCACTAATTTAATTACAAGCAGTTATGATCAGTGGTTGCTAATGAAACACAGCCATTTCTCGACCAATTCCCATTTCCCCACGTAATTCTGATGAAGAGGTCATGACCCGTACCTGACCCTAGGTTAACGATATAAGAAGCGCCGTTACAAGTTGTGGTACTCGATGGGTCGATTATGCGATCTAAAATACAATCCATTGGTTGAACTCGTTTTCACTGGTGCAACTTGAAACTTGATCACAGCTCTGAGGTCTCTGCGTCTCCCTGAAAATGGCACACGTATAGGAGAAGCAATGACAAAGGAAACTCCTGGTCGTGAAATTACTTCCGTGCTAACATTGCAGCTAGCATACTAAAACCCTACCTCGGAGAATAATTGCATTCCATTTAAAAGGAGCGAAGCGGGGAGGTTATTTGCACTATCTGGAATGTCTGGGATGAGCCTGGAGTCCACTTAAAATACTAGAACATTCCTACCATGTATCCCATTCAAACATATATCTGAAGGTACACCCATGTCGGAGTGAAAGCTTTAAAAAAGTTGCGTGCTGTTGCGCTAAGACGGGGCATTGAGGCGTGTCTATACATGGTGAGGCATATGCATGCCGCAGGCGCCATTGGCCTCGTTGCCTGGGTGTCGGCGCCGCCGGTGGCGCTCCGTCAGGATGGTCGGCCCATCGACACGAGTCGGTACTGTTTCCAGGGGAAGCCGGTGCACGAGCCCTGACGCACGCCAGCCGGATTCCGGGCTGACACTCAGCAGTATGGATCTATCAAGCGGTTGAGAGGCCAGGCTCTGCAGCGGCGGGCGGCGGCGCGCCGGCGGCATCATGCGCAGACCCCAGGGGAAGGACCGGTCTGCACTGTCGCCGCCGTCCCCCTACTGCTCTCCGATTCCGGCTTCATCAACGGCGACGCCGCCGATGCTGACGCTAATGCTGTTAGCACTGGTGTCGCTCGCAGGTGAGGCACGCCACTCACGTGACGAGGAGGAGTGGTGACGCAAATGACAAAAAAAGAGCTCTACTCAGGCATGAATCGGATTAGTTGTCCGAAGCTTCGCTCGCTCGCGTGACCCTACAGCGGTGCTGTATGACCGGCACGCTCTTTCACACACTTTTTATGGATGGCCATCCTCGGGAGGTGGTATGGCTCAGAGTTTTGCAACGCATTTGCATGAAATACTCAAACCCTAGATTTATGACTGTTTTTCAGATTATTTTGATACAATTTCAGCAGAGCGTAAGCTTCAGCATATTTTGATTTCGGTACCTGGTCTCTTGAAACTACCTTGCACCTGTCAAGCTGTCTGAGATGTTAAATGTGGTGAATGTTTAGGTTAGTAAAACTTTATTCTCATATAGCGTTATTTCCAATCAATATTAAGTGAATTCAATTAAGTTCCTGCAGAAAAGTCGACCCCAGCCCGGCGGGTAGCCAACACCAGCTTGAGCATTGATCAGGTCGATAAAGGCGTATCAACGCTAGCATAAGCAATTAAGCGATTCTCGCTTACTCAACGCTGATATCCACTCACCAGTATTGCTTTAAAATCATGAATAAAGTGTTCGCAGCTGGCGCTGGCGAGGCCAAACAACTTCATGAATTTCCGATGCAACGTTGCTCTGCGCTGCCCCAGGTCACCGAAAATCTTCAAAATCGGCCCTCAAGCCTTATACCATCTGTAGTTTTACCACACCCACGGATCATGAATAAATTTGTGTCCTTGTAATTGGCCTATTTTTTACCGATTTAAAACAAGTGATTGGTCTTTCACCCATGAGTAACCTATATATGAAGGTGGACCAATGCATAGCTCATATCTAAATATTTCCTAAGATATAACAAGCAATTGATGTCATTGACAAAAAAACACCCTCCGATATGTCTCATGGGCCTTAAATCAAACAGACAGACAGACATACAGACAGACAGACAGGTAGGCAGACGGACACATATACTTTTAGTCCAAATAGAATACAAAATAAAGCAAATAAAGTCACTTTTACATGTACTCAATCAGGTAAATCAGTATAATTTGCGTACCACCGATTTCAACCAAGCTGCTCTTAGGTGTCAGCTAACTTGAAAGTCCGAGTTCAACGGCGACAATTAACCAGGTTTGAACAGCTTTTCAGGCGACGCACAAGCCTCCAGGTCACTCGTCTATGCATTACACCGGAATTATTCACCCACTGCGGCGGTATACTGTGTACCGTTGGGACGAATTGTTCTTTCTTGGTTTATCGTGCAACAGATGCACCAAGATGACCAGGTGCGAATACGTTTATGGTTGTATAATTATATAGCACAGTTGGTATAGTATATTTATAAAGTAAAGTTTACGTTTATACTTGAGCTACACAGAGTAAGTATAAATATCACTAACTGTGACTACAGTTTGATGTAGTTTTGAGCGGGCAGCCATGTCCCTGTCGCATTTTGTCACGCAGCGGATACTTCAGAGCCTGAAGCTGACGTCATCTGGGGATTAATTCGCCACTTGTCAGCTCACCTGCCGGCCTGGAACTACAGCTGATTCATTAGGCCAGCACGCGACGCGACGCCCAACTTGAGCCAACAGTTTCCAGCTGCGAGTCAGCATTCAGCTCATGCTGCATTTTTCAGATTTTGTTTTTTTCCCAAACTTTGCACCTGCACTGGAGTGACTCGGCCTAACTGTGAACTGGAGAGAAAAATTCCGTGCCCCCTCCCCTATGATACCAGAACATAAGGTTTAAGAAAATACTTGCTTCTGAGGGTGACGGTGATCTTTTGAGGGGTTTTGCGGGTGGTGCATTCTGTCCATCCATCATGATTTGTATCCGGGATATCTTCAAAACGGTTAGTGATAGACCTTTAAAACTTTTGAATTTTCCTTAAAGGGTTTTGCGGGTGGTGCACTCTGTCCATCCATCATGATTTGTATCCGGGATATCTTCAAAACGGTTAGTGATAGACCTTTAAAACTTTTGAATTTTTCTTAAAACTAAAGTTTGAAAATCCCCTGAAAGTTCTGAAATAATATATTTACCAGAGGTGAAGCCATGGCTCGGTGTTTAGGGAAGAAACCGATTATTATCTGCATGGTGCGTTCTCCGTACAATGAAATCGCCCGTAACAGTATCGAGAACAGTTAGAATCTTTGAGTGTTATCAATGATATGTCAGGTGATGGTTCACTGACATTTTTACATATAGTTTTCGCAGAGGTGGTTCCAGCAATTCAAAATGTGGGGTTTAAAGTGCAGTTGGATTGCACTCAAAACGAATAGACCGCTTGCAGAGCAGCCGGGAGGAGCCAAAGTTGCAATATCCATGCCCATGCCACTATATTATATGATAATTATGTCATAGGCGTGCTCTGGTACTGTAATCAAGGGGGTTTCAGACATCTTCCAGCGTACCTGGCACCTCAGCCTCCAGCTGGTACCTGGCACCTCTAATTTTAAGGCCACCTTAACCCTATTTCCGTCAGGCTCCCGGCTACCCCTATTTCCGGCAGGGGGGCAATATCGGCCCCCCCTAAGATCTCGTAATCTAACCGGCCGATTTTGAAAATTCAAAGTGCCATAGATTCCTCTGCTGCTGAACTTTATTTTGAAAAAAAGAAAATTTCAAAATTTTTATTTTTTAGGAGAAGGTCGTGCAAAATATACAATTTTTGTGTATTTTTTAGATTTTCCATAACCCTTGTCTCTGTTGTACGATTTTCACAAAACTAGTTCAGATTTACAAATAATTGACCCAAAATTTTCATATACTCGAGTTACGCAAAAATTCGAAATTCAATGGCAGTTCCAGGACCAGGACTATGAGGGGAAATATATACAACCTAAAAGTTTTTGTTACGCGGATTAGAAGCCGTCATATACTGCTTGGCATCTTTGACACATAAATAAATGAAAAAAGTGAAAAACTCATCAGGGGCGGATGCAGTAAGGTAAAACAGTGGGGTAAAATACATACCAACAATATGCGAATGGTATGCATGAGTATATTAGTCCCTCGACTAGTTGAAATTTAATTTCTGATAATTTTTACCCTCCCATGGCAGCTCTGGGAAAGGGGGTGACATAGGCGGATCAAGGACTCGTCGTGGGGGGGTGGGGGTGATTGGAAACACATTTTCAATATACAACGATATTGAGTCGCGGCGGTGATACTGGCTGGGAATATACATTTTGAAAATGTGTAGTGACTGGACACGCCTCTGGTAATCTAGAATTGGGTTATAACTATTTTGAATTTTCATATACCCAATTGTATTCACCGTGACACGGCTGTAAGCAGTCTTCTCACTTACTAACGTTTAGTCCTTCTTGATAACATTCCCCCATTTTGAACTGCTGTAACCGCCCCTGATGAATACAAATAGTGACAATTGCAAATGTACTATCATCTCACATAAAAAATGATATAATAAAACCATATAACTGGTATCAGGATCAGCAGAGACGGCTTCCTTTTACAAAAAACCCATCGCATACGATAATACTTGGTTTGTGGATAGAACCTCCCCAAAACCCCAGCCATAGCTCCGCCCCCTGGTAAATATATAATCTTGAAAATTTCAGAAAACCTGCCTGTACTAGTTTTAGGAAAAGTCAGGAAGTTTCAAAGTTCTATCGCAAGCCGTTTCGGAGATATTCTCGAAAAACCTGAAGGGGGCAATATTAGCCCCCCTGCCGGAAATAGGGTTAAAATCTCTTTTATCACGGGCGCCGGATGAAACATAGATATCTAGTCTTCGTGCTATGCTTTTACGTGTTATGTTTGTATGTGTCGGAGTGTGTGTCTATTATCTTTGAGTATTTTACTCCTTTAGTCACCCTACCGTTTTATCTTCTTGACGTGATTGTGCGAAAATCCCCCTCGCTGCCGTGGACCGCAATCGAATATATTTGAGTCTTGAGTCTTGAGTCTTGAGTACTTTAGTATGCTAAGTCCAATGAATAGGACAAACATCAAAGGCCGAATGAAAACAGTCAACAGGCGAGTCAAAGGAAACAAGATCAGTCAGATACCCCACCCCCAGCCGCCTCGGTTTACCGTGAGCGCATTGTTCGGCAAACACAAAAACATCAACAGCCGAGGAACATGTGTACAATATTTTTAGACAAAGGCAATATGCATATTGCACGACAGTGTGCTATCCCCTGCACCCGTTTCTGGTGCTATTTTTTGTATTATACCATTTGTTTCTATGTAGAATATGTCACACAACACACTGTCCAGCTTTTCCTATTCTATACCTCAAAAACTATTAGAAAACTATTAGAACCCCACCATATAGAACTGGCTCTGGATCTGGTATTGCATTTTTCATTTTTACAATACTGAAATACATGGGAATCGTGCATCAATTTTTGGTCATTGCTCACTTGTTTTGTGAAAATCATTCAGCAAGGACAACAATTATGGAGAATCAATAAAAAACAGTCAGAAAATATTGGTGAAAATCCCGGAATATGTTTTGTAGTACCTGGTGGCTCTAATGTGTGATACGAGTTTAAAATGGATATATTAATCCATTTTACTTAGACTACCTAACTTTTTTGGAGGTGAGATAATTCGAGCTGCACTGGTGACTGTGACTGGAACAACACTAGAAACTTGACCTGAAATGACCCAACAATAATTCGTTTAGAAAAGTTGCGAAATTGACCAGGGATAAAGTTTTCCAAGTACCTCAGCGCTTCACGCCGCCTTTTTTGGTACCGCTGGAGAAACCTGAGTGAAGGGGTCGTTCAACCCCTTCCCCTCCCGCCCTGGGGCGTGGGTTAATGCCTCCAAAATCAGAGGAATTCAAACAGGTAAAATATAAGTCATACTTTGAGCTGACTAGGCCCGCGCCCCACCGGGGGTCCGGCGCCACCTTCGCCCCACCGGGGGGCATCGATGGCCCCCCCTCTAACTCCGAAAATATGGGCGTTAGCGCAAATCTGCAAAGTGCAATAGAAAGCTCGCGTGAATTCAGTAAGAAATTACTTCGCATGTTTTAGTGCTCAGGTCAATGGTTTGACCTCCAGAGGTCAAATTAGGTCAAGATCGGCTATTTTCACTCAAATATGCAATGATTAAGCAAACTGGGCATAACTCTTATGTCATTAGAGCTATTGAGGCCTGGTAAAGTACATTTGATAGCAAATTGCCAGTACTTTTTCCGCTATGTGGAACGTAAAGACCTCCCGCCAGTGGTTTGACCGCCAGAGGTCACCTCGTGACCTAATATGACCTGAGGTCACGAAAGGTCAAAAAGTGACCTTGCCGTATATCAAATGAAAGCCAGTGACAAGACAAACACGATGGTGTTTGTTTCACCGCTCTAGCTCAATTAGGTCAAAAGTTATTGTCAAAATACTGTTTTTGACCTCTGGTGACCTTGGATGACCTTGGAAAAGTCAAAGGGCAAATATGACCCCTGGGATCCGTGAAAGGGTGTCCAAAAACGTTGTTCTGAGCAGTCTGAGTATTTGCAATCATTTTTGTGGCTTTTATATCATGAAATAGCTTTTCCCCATGCTTTGTCAATGGGAGAGGTCGCCTCGTGACCTGACCTCAGGGCACGAAATCGAAAAATCCCGGATATACACCTTGTAGACCCTGGAGGGGTCATGAAGTGTAGGAAGTTTCAAATCGATCGACTTTGAAATGTAGCTCTTACAGAGCTCTAAAGGTGAAGTGAGGTGACCTTGGTTGACCTCGTCTGGTGACCTGACCTTGGGTGACCCGGGGTAAAAAATTTCAGGGATGCTGGGAAAATGATGCAGTGAGAGGTAGAGCCCTCAACCGCGGTGCTGCGCCTCGTCGTTTTTCTGCTATCCCGGAAAAACCTTAGGGGGCCATCGATGACCCCCCGGTGGGGCGAGGGCTAGGCTCTGCCGTGAGTACCTTTGCAGCCAAAACCCAGTACTGTCCTGAAGTTACCTGAAACGCTGCAGGGATGTCTTCTGAGGTATCATTAGAAATTCCTTGCTCAATGCTAGAGCTGCAGCGTTCTAAACCGATTTCGTTAGTCAACAGAGATAACAGAATAATCCGTTATGGGCAGAGATGTTTCCAAATGTGCGGCAGCAATTAAGTTGTAATTATATTAATTGAATTAAATTATTCCTGGAATATTTTCGTGCTATCCGTGTTTAAAAACGCTGTCCATAACCCAGCCGAATGATAATAGGGTTTTGTAGTCCCTAAAATCCGAACCAAACGTGTGTTTGTCTGTTTTCATACTTAGTTGCTCTCCAAATAGAGTGAAAATCCTATCTTCACTCAATTTTAGTGGCATAGACAGAGGAGAGACTAGGCCCTGACCCTTGCTTTGGTTGACTGACCTCTTTCATGCGCAGGAATAAATGTATGGGATTCTCGCTGATAATCTGAACAGCCCAAGCTTGGACATTGGCCGCTGTTGACGAATTTCTGACTGCGCCACCACTTTTTTCCATTTCATTGCAAAATAAAAGTACCAACACCTTGGCCAAACCTGTGCAGTAGGTTAAAGCTGATTGAAAGGTTCTTGGGCATTGCCATGTCCTTGAGAAATGTTATTAAATGGAAAATGTGGCCCATTTCGCAGTAAAATATAACGAATAGTATGCAAAAGGCCCAAATGTATAGTTTTATGTGGAAAGACTAGACAATTAGTGATTTTGACAAATTTTGCCAATTGACGTGAAAAATAAGTTAACATGTACAAAATATAATTCACGTCTTGAGCTTTAACCCACATCATATAGGAGCCATGGAGCTGGAATTATTATCTAGCATCGACCCAAACTTTTCGATCAGCATTGAGAAAAATGTCCGTCATAGTGCAATTCGTAAAAACGTCACGGTTAAGTAAAGGATTTTAATGGATCGAAGTTAACCTATGGTACCATTTTCTCTGATCTTATCCTTCCAGGAGATGACTTTAAATGGGGCAGATGCCGCCTTGCCACATAATTTACGCTTACCTTCCCAGCGACTTTATGACTAGCAGTGTGCGTTTTATGGGTGGTCACCTCACATCTTGAGAGTGGAGGACATCAAAAGATATTTCGAAAAAGACGGACGCACTTTTGAAAGCATAATATACGTGAATGTAGCGATGCCTCGCGTTGCATGTGGGGCATGTCGGTTTTATAACACCCGGAAAAGCAAAGATCCAAAGTGCATGATTTTTTATTTGTCGGCTCTAGATTAAGTTCTCTCCTTCCAGGAGATTTCTCCTGTGGCAGAAGTACGTGGGCGGGCGCGGATTTGAGGTGGGCGTGCTGACGCTTGCCTGGCAGAGGTGTGCAGATGGGCGCCACCCGCCATCCGCTAATTCCCAGTTATCATAATATGCAAAATATTATATTTTGTAAGACTTCAAAAGCCCTTTTAGTTCGGGGAAACGTTCAAATATCGGGGCCAAAACTTATCTCCGTTGGAGAAAGTAAATGATTTTTTTACCTCTGAGAGAAGTCGAAGCATTCCCAGGAAGTGTTGTAGGCATTGTTGTATTTTTCCCAGATGGGTTTCCTATCCGGTAGTATGTGATCCGCGCATTCATCGATTAACGGGTGCGACTGATTCGTGGCTGCGAGAAAGTGTTGAAAAATGCATGTACTGGGATATAAACCGCAGCTCAGAGGCCCAGTTATGGCGGCACCATCAACCATTCAACCATGAAAAGGTGATTAGATTCCATAAATGGACCAGAAAAGGATGTGGGTTATTCATTTGACAAACATGCACAGGGAGCTCCAGGTATGGTACATCGCACTGGGTGAGGATGCTTGTCAACAGTTGAGTCATTATCTTAGATTTAGACGAGGTGGTCTGATTTAAATATTCCAGAAATTCTATCCTTCAGGCTTCAATCCCAGTCCGAATGGTGCACCTCCTTTCTATTCGTGGAAGAATTCAGTTAGGAATTCCCGCATAAGAAGAAACCAAGAACAGCAACGTTTGAAAATTGGACTAGCAGGTCAAAGGGAATACAGCGGTTGCATGACATGTGAGCCGACTTATCAGTGTCGGAGAGCATGCCTAAATAATTTGAGGTCAGTAGTGCATTGGTCCCAGAACACACATAAAAAAACAACGCTTCATCAGTGAACTACTTTTTGAGGGCACGGCTGACGACAGATGATTAGAAATTCAGGCAGGCGATAATTCGGGATCGATGGGGTCGATCGCGCTCTAAGTACGCACTATTTCTCCACTAATTATGAGTTTTGGGACAATTGACATGCTAAACCTGTGGTTCTCCGCTATAATGCATCACGTAAAGGGAGATACACGAAAGCAATTTATTTGCTAAATCAAAAGGTCACCAACAGTTTTAAGAAGTCCTATTCTCACTTTTGCGAATTCAGCCTCCAAATGCCTTAAAATCGCTCTCAAATTCAACATTTCTAGATGACTTATCGATAATTCTCACTATCGATCAAATGACGTAGCCTCGGCTATGACCATTTATTTCTCTAAGAACTAGGTCATATCTGTCATAAACAGTGGTGTAGAACCTTGAACTGTAACATAAACAATTGTTTAACACGCGCATTGACGAGGGGGCGGGTACCCGCCCCCTCGGGTCTTTCGGAGATAGTAGAAAAACGGCGGCGCGTAGCGCCGCCGTACTTGGTATACCTTTTCCCTCATCATTTTTACAACTTCTGTGAAAATTTTAAGGTTAGGTCATCTCAGGTCAGGTCACCAGTACAGGTCAAGTGACCCGACCTCAAAAAAAGTTTAAGATAGCATAAGTCGGAGCAGGGTGAACTTATCCGATTGAATCTCATATCACATAATGGCCCCACCGAGTTCTCTAACATATTTTCCGGTATTTTTGATATCGATGACCTAAGGTCAGGTACGAGGCATGACCTCTCCATTGGAAATACATGGGAAAAATGTTTTTTACGGAATAACTCAGTAACGGATGGCGACAGAGCATTTATTTTAGCTGCATTAGACTCGTCTGGGCTTTGCGGTTCTAATGATATGCATTTTATATAATTTGACCCTGACCTGACCTCAGGTCAGGTCAAATCCTTGATTTGACCTAGCAAGTTCAAATTATATATCATTAGATTCGGCTTGCAAAGAGGATTCATATAGTTCAAGTCGTTTTGCTCTATCTTTACTTGTTCAGATGTAATGGCCGAAAAACTGGATTTACATGTTATCCCTATGACGGGCATGTTTTGACCTCTTGTGACCTTAACCTTCGCCCGGGTGGGGGTCTTTTAGACCCCCTCGGGTTTTTCCAAAGTAACCAAAAAACGGCGGCGCGCAGCGCTGCCAAACTTGGTCTAGCTGTTCCTTCATCATTTTTACATCTTTCCTGAAATTTTTGGCTCAAGGACATATCAGGTCAGGTCACCAGGCCAGGTGAAGTGACCTCACCTAAAAAAATACTTAGGACCGCATAACTAAAATAAGGGTTAATCGATCAAGTTGAAACTCATACCACATATTGGGCCCACCAGGAGCTACAACATTTGTTCCGGGATTTTTGATATTGGTGACGTAAGGTCATTTGCAGAGCATGACCTCTCCATTGTCAATACATGGGGAAAATCACGAAATGAGCTTTTCTCAGTAAGTATGGATGAAATCAACTTCAAACATCGGTTGCGACTTGCTCTTAGCCCATTTCTGAAGCTGATACCAAAATTTTTGACTTGTGACCTTTAAAAGGTCACCTTAGGTCAAATAAGCATTTTTGGTGTTTTTCTCTATAAATTTTGAATAAACTAAGATAGAGCTTTTATTTTGTCACCAAAGTGTTTGTATAGTCACGGGAAGTCAAATGATATACATCATGACTATACTAGGTCAAGTTGGGTCAGACCGTTGACCTGGGTCAGGTCAAATTCTTAAATTTGACCTGGCATAGCAATATCATATATCATTCGATTCGTATTGACGAGAGGATTGCAATGGTGCATAAACTATGGCTGTATCTTGTTTGGTTTGGAAGCTATTAGCGAAAAAGTAAACGCCCTTATGCATGGGTGGCTATGGACATTCCTAAGAAGATGCCCAATATTTAGTGATCTGTAGCTCCCTAGGCTTTGACCTGACACGAAAATGAATGCCACTGTAATGAAAGCACATCTCAAGAGCTTTCGAATGGTGTTAAAAAATGTTTCTAGCTATCATAGTTTCTGAGATATATGAGGTTTTCTTAGTACACCTCATATTAGCGATTTTGACGTATTTTGACCTCTGGTGACCTTGATATTGACCTGACAAGAAAAATGACCGAAGTATTTTCGATATCATTTTCGAAGAGCTTTCGATTGCCGTTTTGCGCTTTTTTCTAGCTCTCTTAGTTTTTGAGATCGTGGGGGGGGGTCTTTTTTAGCCCCCCACCAGGGCGAAGGTGGCTCGTACCCGCCACCGGGGCAAGGGTTAAATGTGACCTGACAAAAAATGGTTCAAATTTTTTTCGATGGAGAAGTTGATGGGCAGCCCAACGCCGTTTACCGTTTTTCGCTACCTACCGTGGTTCTTGAGATCATAAGGGGCGGGTACCCGCCCCCCGTCAATGCGAAGGTGGCTCAGACCCCCGTCAATGCGCGTGTTAAAAGACAGCATTCGAAAACTGTTTTGAAACAGAAACAAAGGACTTTAAAGAAATCACAATTGACCAATCAGGAGCCCAGGAATTCTCATACCTGGGACAAGTGACCTATCTGACGCAAAAAAGTTTCGTCATCCTGAGAATTTTGTAGAAAACGGCTGAAGACCCAAGGTACGAAACGATTGAAGACCGGAGTCATTATTTTTTGCTCCATTTTTAGGACAAACTGATTCATTCCTATGAAAATACAGGAGAACATACGTGTTTATTACAAAAAAACAATTCTTTATAAACTTTTATAGCTTTTTGAAAAATTGAGATGAAGAGCAGGTTCCAGCCTTTTACCGGTATCGTTAACATATTTCCATAATAGTTGAGTGGGGTACATACAAATTTGCCGTAGATATAAGATTAATTGACGGTTTTGTAAGATATTTTTTTTTCAAAAAGCAAGAAACTACAATAAAATGTCTTTTTGCGTATCTCCTTTTAACTGTATCGGCTCAAAATTCATTACAAACGGGTCAGATGCCCTTTAACCCTCGCCCCACCGGGGGCATCGGTTGCCCCCTAAGGTTTTTCCGGTATAGCAGAAAAACAACGACATGCAGCACAGCGGTTGAGGGCTCTACCTCTCACTGAATCATTTTCCCACCATCTCTGAAATTTTTTACCCCGGGCCACTCAAGGTCAGGTCACCAGACGAGGTCAACCAAGGTCACCTCACTTCAACTTTAGAGCTCTATAAGAGCTACATTTCGAAGTCGATCGATTTGAAACTTCCTACACTTCATGACACTTCCAGGTTCTACAAGGTGTATATCCGCGATTTTTCGATTTCGTGCCCTGAGGTCAGGTCACGAGGTGGCCTCTCCCATTGAAAAAGCATAGGGAAAAACTGTCTTATGATCTAAAAGTCACAAAAGCGATTGAAAATGCTCAGCTTGATCAGAAAAGCGTTCTGGGACACACTTTCACGGGTTTCATGGGCCATATTTGCCCTTTGACCTCTCCAAGGTCATCCAAGGTCACCAGGGGTCAAAAACAGTATTTTGACAATAACTTTTGACCTAATTAAGCTTAGAGCGCTGAAACAAACACCATCGTGTTTGTCTTGTCACTGACTTCCATTTGATATACGGCAATGTCACTTTCTGACCTTTTGTGACCTCAGGTCATCCTAGATCACGAGGTGACCTCTGGAGGTCAAACCACTGGCGGGAGGTCTTTACGTTTCGCATAGCGGAAAAAGGACTGACAATTTCCTATCAAATGTACTTTACCAGACTTCAATAGCTCTAATGGCATGAGAGTTATGCCCAGCTTACTTAAGCATTGCATATTTGAGTGAAAAAATCGATCTCGACCTAATTTGACCTCTGGAGGTCAAACCATTGACCTGAGCACTGAAACATACGAAGTAATTTCTTACTGAATTCACGCGAGCTTTCTATTGCACTTTGCAGATTTGCGCTAACGCCTATATTTTCGGAGTTAGAGGGGGCCATCGATGCCCCCCGGTGGGCGAAGGTGGCCCCGGAACCCCGGTGGGGCGCGGGTTAAAAGGGGTTCAAGAGCGACTAAAGCCTTGGATGGAGAATAGGTGGCTCCTGTCTCTTAACCCTTGCCCCGGTGGCGGTACGAGTTACCTTCTCCCCGGTGGGGGGGGCTAAAAAAGACCCCTGCGATCTAAAAACTAAGACAGCTAGAAAAAAAACACAAAAGGCAATCGAAAGCTCTCTAAAAATGATATCGAAAATACGTTGGTCATTTTTCTCCTCAGGTCATTATCAAGGCCACCAGAGGTCAAAATAGGTCAAAATCGTTCAAATGAGTTGTACTAAGAAAACCTCATATATCTCCGAAAACATGATAGTTAGAATTTTTATAACGCCATTCGAAAGCTTTTGAGCTGCTCTTTTTTTTTAATTGAAGTGACAATTTTTTTCGAGTCAGGTCAAAGCCTAGAGAGCTGCAAGTCACTGAATATTGGGATTCTTCTTTGGAATGTCCGTAGCCACCCATGCATAAGGGTGTTTCCTTGTTCGCCAATAACTTCGAACCCAAGCAAGATGCAGCCGTAGTAGATGCACCATTGCAATCTTCTCCTCAATACAAATCGAATGATATATAATATTTTTATTTGGTGGTCTGACTGTTTGGTGGTCAACCATACGTTTCCAGTCTTTGGGCAGAGTCCATAATACATTTGACCCCCTCGATCTGCCACTGTTAGAGGCGGATGGTGGGAAACCATTTCGGGGAGCCAAAGTTCCCTGCTAAAGTTCTAAAAAATCTGATAAAAAACAGCCAAAATTGGTCAAAATGGGGGAAGTGCGCTGTAGGGGAAGATCACCGAAGTGCCCCTGAAGCTAACCCTGTGTGTAGGTAATGGTGGATCCAGGATTCAATTTCGGAGGCTGGAGTGCTCAAGCATGCAATAGCTTCTTACTAAAAAGTTATTATGGGCACTCAAAAACATCGCAGGGAGTTGGGGAGGGGAGGTTCATGAGCCCCAAGCCTACGTTTGTGTTTGCACTGTGTACAGAGCCAAAATATAGAAACATAGACAACATGGCTTGGGCTGATACAAGAGAGAACGGGGAGAATGCAAATTCATGGTTATGAAGGACCGTTGGGAACAAATTGTGCCATTAACATGCGCAGTGGAAGGGCACCTAAAGTGCCATTTCCCCTCCCCCTTATTTTTCAAGGTGGCCGGAGAACTGCTCTCCGCCTGAAAACACCATATGGCCACGTTTGCGATAAATGATGAGCACGTCGATTAGTGAAGAATTTTTGAAAATCTGACTATAATTTTTCTACTTATAGTATTTCAAAATCAGACCTATATTTTAACACTGTCGCAATCGCGTGGTCGTACCAGTTCGCCTGCACTATAGAACAAGTAGTAACGTCATAAGCTTATATACCTTATATAAGGTTATATAGTCAGGTTATATGTCAAGACTAGCCCACATCAGGTTCAAGGTCAAAGGTCACAGGTCAAGGTCATTGGTCCCAGTATTCCGGTCAGATAACATTATTCAGTATGACATATGTTATGCTATGACTTCATGGTTAAGGCTGCTAAAGGTCAAGGCCAAGATTACAGGTCAAGGTAGAAAGTATTTTTCGAGGTAAGACCCTCATTTTTAATCCAAAGACTGCTATAGTGCCAGTTATATTGTAAATCATTGAGACTTTATCGTATTGTTACGACATAGGTCACTAACCTTGAATGACCTTTACCTCAACATTTCAGAGAATATTATGTGGTACCTCCCCTCTATATGACTTTAGTCCGATTTTGGCGCATTATCGGTTTCTTTCCGCAAAATCACCGCATTTCCCAACACGTCTTCAACACGGCCTAGATTCGAACTTAACGACCTCGTTTGACATTGAAGATATTGACTTAGGTCAATGAAGCGTTGTCATAAGGTAGATCGCCATCGACCCCATACACCCTCCAACGGGCGCTGTTCTAACCCTCTTGGCTCGCGAGATCTCAGAGGGGTTGCACTTTAGGACCTCTCCACTGCGCGTTGACGCCGACCCCTCTCCACTGCGTGTGTTAAAAAGAAAAAAAACTGAAATTGAGCTATAGGTTATTTTTTAAAACTTTGTACGAGTGCTCTGTGGACCTCACGCATTCTGCTACACGATTCGTATCGAAATCAGACATTTAAAACTGTCTGGCTTATTGATGGGTTAATTGCTAATTTGAATAATGCTGAATCTTCATCTTTGTCGTTTCACTGTAGGCTCTTCAGAAACGAAAAAAACTGAATGCATAATTACGATATATTCTTACTCCAGTAAGACACAGTGGCTATTGTAATCACCTGGACCCCCAAGGACACCTGCAGCTAAATCACCATATCTTTTTGTGTTGCGCAAAGATGCACCATCTTTCTGCGACCACTGTTGGTTTTCAGTGTTCTAAATTTCACCAGCATGGCATGCCAAATATTCCTCGTCGCTGCCCCACATCGTTTCCAGTTGACGGTGAATAATAATTGCTGTTTTCAGTCGGAAACTCTCAGGTGTTGAGCTTAGTTTAGTTCTGAGGTGGAACTTGGTACACAATAATGGCACATGTGTCAAAAAGTTTAAGAGCTTCTGCTTGCACATGACACAAAAAGAGTTATTGTGCATCCATATGCTTGGATAGAGGTCGGTTCTAAATGCGACTCTTACTTTTGAAATACGCTGTATATATTCAATACGATAATGGTGCAAATATCCGAGCTTATATAAGGCCCGCAGAGAGCCTTGCCAATGTATTGGTGGTATAAGTGAAATTCTTAATGGCTGATATAGACTATTTTCACTTACAGACATATGTACCAACGTACCACCGACTGCGGGCTGGTACTTTTATGTCCTGCTGGCCGATTCGACCCGCGGATTTGTCTACTATTCACCGTCTCTAGGTTGGATGGGTTACGCCTGCCGTAGCCCTCTAACTTCAGCTGTTTATTGTAGTTTAGGAATATATATATATATATATATATATATATATATATATATATATATATATATATATATATATCCGTAATGTCGGGGTACTTTTATGGCAACATAAAAACGCATAAAGCTGGCCACCCCATCAGGCCGATAATATCTCAGTTACCAACACCATCATACGACTTAGCCAAGTCATTAAACAAGCTCCTTGCACCGTACATTCCGACGAAACATGCTCTGAAATCATCGGCTGAATTCATTGAAGTGGTGAAAATTCATGAGAGGAAAGGCACCCTAGCGTCACTAGACGCTCAAAGTCTCTTTACGAATGTTCCCATCGATGAAACCATCAACATCATCCTCAACTATGCTTTCAACCACCCAGACGAACCCCCCACCGTGCGTTCCAAGGAAGACACTGCAGCAGATGCTCGAAGTGTGCACAAAAACTGCACCGTTTCGGTGCCCGGAGGGAAACCTGTACTCTCAAGTGGATGGTGTGGCCATGGGCTCTCCGCTCGGTGTCCTCTTTGCCGAGAGCTACATGACATTTGTAGAGGAGCAGGCTTTGAGCACAATGCCGACTAGACCCTATATATACCTTCGTTACATCGACGACATTTACACCGAAGTAGCGGACATGAGCCAGCTGAACAGCCTGAAAGAACACCTGGAGAAGGCTTCGAAGCTGACTTTCACAACTGAAGAAAGCATCGACAACAAGATATCTTTCCTGGATGTCCATGTAAACGGTTCAGCTAAACACATCGAGACAAAGGTGTTCAGAAAGCCTACCAACACCGGCCAGTGCATGAACGGGCGCAGTGAATGCCCAAAACGGTATAAAGAAAGTGTTATCCGGGCATATGTACACCGTGCCCTCACCCACTGTTCCACATGGGAGCTTGCTCATCAAGAGCTGGACAGAGTAAAGAACATCCTCGTCAACAATGACTACAGCACCGAAGATATAGAAAAAATTATCAGAAAACAAATGAACAAATACTTTCAAAACAAGACACCAACAACTGAGACCGGTACAACCCACAAAATATTCTACCAGAACTCAATGTCAACATCATACCTCAAAGATGAAAAGGTCATTCAAGCTATCATCAGCAAGAACTGCTCGCCAAAGCAGCTCGGCGACTCTATCGAGCTAGTGATATTTTATAAGAGCCCTAGGACAGCAACTCTCGTATTGAAAAACAACCCTTCACAAGACCACTCGGACCTGAAAGCCACAGATGTAGTGTACAGATTTAAATGTAAACATGGTGACTGTGCGCACCAAACAAACTGTTCCTACATCGGCTACACAACAACCACACCATCCAGACGACTGACGAACCACCTACAGCAAGGAGCACTGGTGAGCCACGTGCGCCTCTGCCACAGCAAAGAACTCACCAGGAGCGATATTGTGGAGAACACCACCATACTGACGCGCTGCCACGACAAAAGAAAACTGCAAGCCCTGGAAGCGGTCTACATCCGTGAAATGAACCCGACCATCAACAGACAGATGAATCTGGTGGCTAAACTAGCCTTGTATGAGAGCGTCCCGCTGAGATTACATAGCTAAAACCCAGAACATCTAGCTATTAAAGTGCGAACCCGTATTAAAATATGTTAGTTTAACGCAATTCAAATATCATTGTGTATCCGTGTGTGTTTATGATTGATCATGACTTAGATT
Organism: Lepas anatifera; assembly: GCA_034440635.1. Classification (NCBI taxonomy): domain Eukaryota; kingdom Metazoa; phylum Arthropoda; class Thecostraca; family Lepadidae; genus Lepas; species Lepas anatifera. The sequence continues at coordinate 51,631 of JAOTON010001686.1, forward strand.
TTAAGGATATTGGTAACGTGCAAACTTTGAAAACGAAGTGCCCGCACGAATAATGCGTCTCCTGTGATTGTTTTTTACTTGCCTATGCTATGAAATAATGTTCGCTCATTTTAGAAGGTATGGAGTCCGACGCGAAGATTTACGAACACTAGATCGATTTTGCTGTGTATTTAATATGTTTAATTATGCCAGAGGATGATATTAGAAATATCGAAACGTTGCAAAGCCCAGAGTCGTTTGGTGTTATTTTAAAAGAATTCAATCGCGAGAACAAGAAGCTTATCAGGACCATAGAATCACTTAGCTGAAAAGTAACAAAGGCCCATTTCGCCGTCATATTCAACGAATATATATATATATATATATATATATATATATATATATATATATATATATATATATATATATATTCTTCCGTACATGCAATTATCACGTGCTTAAATATTTCCATTCCGTGCGCATGTATATACCTCCATACTTGTATTTCACACAAATGGGCGAGTGGATGATACATACATACAAACATACACAGGCATGAATTAAGAACGGGTGACACGTAAAAACAACGTTTTAAAAGACTCCCGGCAGACCGATTTGTGAGTGCAGGCGGGGCGCGCGAGTGGGAAATATATCAGCTTTCGTGTGACAAACATGCGGCGACGGAACAACGGCGACTCGCGGCAAACGGCCAAAAAATTCGCATGGTTCTCAGGAAAAATAATGATCAGTGTCAGCTCTGTAGGTAATGATATTTGTAGCGCTCATTTACAGCTAAATCTGCTCCATTGCATTTTGACGTTGCATTCACACCACGTGTCCGATATGTAGGCACATATGTACGTGACAGGAAACGACATGGCGAGTCGAACTGTGCAGACTCAGACGTTGATAGTTATCCAAGTCAGGAGCCGTTGACGAAGAATACCAGGTTCTGATCTAAGCATGTTAGATTTCGACGCGGAGTTTTTTTACTCTTAAAAAAACGCGCAATGGGAGTGCATAAATAAAAGGTTGTGCTAAAATGACAACCTTTTTCCCTCTACAAACAGCACATTATGATAACATGGACGTGAGCAGTGTCGTATAATTTCTCTAAATAGCTTAAACTTCATGAAACTCATTCATAAAAGTATCATTTGCTAAGGTGTAAGCAATTTGTAAACAATTCGTCTTATTTTGCCCTAAACCGGCTCTGACTTTTATGTGTGGAGGCACGTGACGCTCTGATTGTTGAATGGGGGGGAGGTCAGGACTAGGAACCATTTCTCTAATTACGAAGACACAAACCACATGAACCTATCACCTTTGGATTGCTATGAGGGAGGAGTTCGCTCCCTCCTCCCGCCCAAGTGATGGTAGGTATAACAAATTCCTGACGGCACCCGGTTAAGTCACGAACCTCAGTCAAAGTTAATATTGCATATGGGTTCTGAATAAAGCTCTCATTTTGATAGCTAATAGCCTGAAAGCCTGTACATAAAAGTATTTTACTTCGCCCGCTGTCAAAGACCAGATTAAATTTCAGGAAACAGGAGGTGTAGATCCGACCATATAGGATATCCTATATGATATAACCAAAACATACCATATGGTATGTTTGGGTTTTCCCACGCGTCTACAGTCAGTGTGAGCCGGAGTCACCAACTCCATCCTCGTGGGAGGCGTATTGGTCGTATTGGGGTTCATTGGCGGATCCAGGGGGAGGGACAAAAAAGGCATTCCCCCCAACGGAAAAGCTCGGGGCAAAGCCCTGGTTTTGCCCCCACCCCTCTCCTGAAAGCTGTTGACCTTTTTTTGCCCAGACTCATGTTTAGTTTATAAGCAAGGTTTTGGTGCGTCAACTCTCAGCTTCAATCAGAACCAGACAATTGCAGTGTACATGTTTATACATTGGGCCTTATATAGAAAAAACGAGCATCTTGTGGCCACATGTTTAACCTGGTGGCGTTTTTTTTAACGTTTGGCCTTACGCCCAAAACTTAACATCTATTTGAATTGCGCGATGCTCTCACCGCGTGGCGTTTTTTCGCTTATCGACTCTGGCTTGCCCCCAAGCCTACCGGCTAGATCCACCACTGTTAGAACTCAGGAAGCCATCGGGACTAGAACCCGGAGCCTAGGGCGGATGAGATAGATGTTCTATCCACCAGACCACGCATGCCCACGATACCTGAAGACCGACATAAGCGAGCTTAATCTGTAATGATGATTAGTGTCTAGATAACTCCATCAGTTTAAGTATGTTATCAACCGGTCTGTCGACAGCTTGCCCTCACGTAAGTGAAAACACTCCTGGATCGATACACTCCAATCTACTTAGACGCGCGTGTTTCCTCATCACCGGTGGAGCGATGGATGCCGCCGCGGCATCACATTACGCCGATGGTGTTTACTGACCTTGTCGCCCAATACGTGCATTCTCTGTTTCGAGTAGAACTGAGCTGCTGACTGAAATAACGAACACAGCTGTAAACATTCATCCTCCACATCTGATAACACAAAGCTGGCGAGGCCTTGCAGTAAGCTAGCTTTGTTTGAGAGAATAGGTATATGCCAACTTGTTTGCGATCCGGCGGAGGAGCGGTGCAGTTAGCGGGTGAACACCCGTGGGAGGCGCGATCGGCAGGGCGGCAGCAAACACGTGTACACGTGACTGATAATGGCGCGCCTGGCCGACGCCACACCGGCGCACCGAGCCCAGGGGAGGCATCCACAATATCATGCCGCATCGCCGTGGGACCCGGACAAGATGCAACGCTATGTTTACCCGTCGCACACCTGGGAAAGAAACAGCCATCAACCTCCCGTCACTGCGGGCGTGTTAAACTGGGCGGGTAAAGAAGACGAGGCGTGTTGTATAGGCAGGATGGTATTGCGCCTTGAGATAACAAAATATATATTTAGCTAATTTTATAATATGTCATGTGTTTATTGCTTAGTGTGCTTAATCTGTTGTTAAATGTTCAATAAAAAGGAGCAATCTGGCCCTTCCAAAAGGGAAAGAGTTGGCAACGCCATATAACCCTGGCAGTTGGCGCGTTGATAAGCCTCAGAAATGAACCATGCACCACCAACATAACCACTTCAGAACCATTTTGATCTTTCACTTTTTCAGTTGATTTTTTTCACAGCAATAAATCAAGTCAATTTATGACAAAGCGGCGAGAAATATAAAATTAAAGCGCAGGATATAAACATATTTGCTGCTTGAGACAGAAAAAGAAGCCTTTATATAGGTATATTTGTATCCTCTAACATTTCTGCGGAATTCACACCGATTCATGTTTTGGGGAATGTGTGCTCATTTTGATTGAAAAAACATGAACTTGCTAACGATTGCTTACTCTGCTCGTTTTACCATGTTTATTGTATAGTCATTCTTAGTCATATTTCTTAACAATATATTCACAAAGTAATGTATCCGTATCTGTGAAACACCTCTTAAAAAAACATACACACATCACGTTAGATGCGAACAGGATGGAAAGCGGTTCAGTGTGAGGGAGAGATGGAGCCAAAAAGCGAGTTTAGAATAGTGATGCGTTTGTAAAATCATTAGAGTTCATGGAAAGTTTAACACGCGCATTGACGGGGGGCTGGTATCCGCCCCTCAAGTTTTTTTCGGAGGCAGCATAAAAACGGCGGCGTGTAGTGCCGCCGTACTTGATACACGTTTTTTCTCATCGTTTTTACAACTTTGGTCAAATTTTTAATGTCAGGTCATCTCAGGTCAGGGTCACCAGTACAGGTCAGGTGACCTGACCTTAAAAATGAAGATAGCATAAGTTGGAACAGGATGAACTTCTCCGATTGAAACTCATCGCATAATGGGCCCATCGAGTTATCTAAAATATGTTGTGGTAGTTTTGATATCGATGACCTAGGGTCAGGTACGAGCCATTGGAAATACTTGGGAAAATTGTTTTAGCTGAATAACTTAATACCGGATGAGGATAGAGCGTTTATTTTAGCTGCTTTAGATTCGCCTTGTCTCTGCAGTTCTAATGATATGCATTTTCTCTAGTTTTACCTTGAGCTGATCTCAGGTCAGGTCAAATCCTTTATTTGACCTAGTAAGGTCTTATTATATATCATTTGATTCGGCTCGCTGCAAGGATTCATTCCGTTCCAGTTATTTTGCTCTATCTTTACTTGTTGAGATGGAATGACCAAAAACCTTCATTTACATGTTATCCGTATGACGGCATGCTTTGACCTCTAGTGACCTTAAATGTGACCTGACAAAAAATGGTTCAAATATTTTTGATAGATAAGTGGATGGGGTACCCAAATGCCGTTTACCGTTTTTCGCTACCTAGCGTGGTTCTCGAGATCTTAGGTGGGGGGGGGTACCCGCCACTCCCCGTCAAAGCGAGGTGGCTCAGACCCCCGTCAATGCGCGTGTTAACGTAAAAAACATTTTAAAAAATTTAACGCATTCGTTCGGCTTAAACCCACATCAAGAGCCAATGGTCCGTGAAACAGCTCGAATGATCCAGATCATATAGTTTTTTCATGTAATTAAGGAAATGTTTCAGTGCTGGTCTTAAAATCGGCAGAGAGAGCCAACGAGTTTTGAGATGCTGCGACTATTCTATTCGTTGTGGTGTATATATAATATGAGATGTCTTCCCAGTAAACAGAAAGCTCAAACTAACTGGTAAGCTTAAAGCTTCTACAATCCCTTATTCTAGAATATCTTACGCAGTTTTTTCATATTGTCGGCACATGTTTCCTGGATAGATTCCCAGCGCCTCGCCAAATTTTACACAGAAAACGTAACTTTAACATTTCCTACGCGGTTTAGTATTGCTCTCTAGCTCTGGGAAGGGACAGATACCCGCTTACCCTCAGTAAATGAAGGATTGTAATTGGATGAGCGATAATAAACCGATCCTATTGACACTTCTGTTATTTGTATCTAAAGGTATTGAAACCTGATTTTATGTTTGAAGGAGGTTTGTGGTGTTTAAAAATTATATTTGTCGCAGCTGACTGTTTGTTTTGTCACACCCAGTAGTTTTCTACAATCCACGCCCCGGACGCGCAGGGACCCACACGCGCTCTCAACACTAATGGGAGCCTTGCACAGCCTTCACACGCGACCTGGCTCGTGCCCGTTGTCCAGCAGTCCTGTTCAGGGCGCAAATGCCGCTTCCATACGTCCACCTTGAAAACAGGCAGGGGACCTTCCCCGCCAGCGCAGAGAAAGCGTAGGATTTGGGCGTAGTGCAGAGCATGAAATCCGATGTGGCTGGCTCGGGGAAGGAGGCCAGACCCATGCGTCACGCAGCACACTCCTGGTCTGGTGTTTGTCACAATAGACACATGGGATGGTGCACACACTAGCTGGATCTCGTTTGGTTTATCATACCTCTCCTGGGTTTGTCATACCCCATTTGATATGGGTTTGTGAGCTAAAACAATGCAAAATTTGTTTTTGAAGCAGAGTTTCCTTGAACTCAGAACCATGGCATTGCTTCACGCAAATCGTGTCAGAATGGCATTTGTTTTTATCAAAACGGTATCAACGTGGACGGTGTGAATCAATCAGTTTCAACAATCGGTCATTTGGATATTATGTCAATCATGTTCTGCATCGCCTTTTAATGATGATTAAGTTCCAAAGACATCGTATGTCATCGTCTGAAGTAAAAGCTTAACCAGAAGATCTCAGTACCTAACACGTTGGCTCAATTAGGAAACTATCACGAGTTAGCTTGATAATTAATCGCAGTGTGTATAGTACAGCGTGTTCAGTTTCTTTTTATGGTTGAAAACAATGTGGTGAACTAGATATTATGTTTTCCAATGATTTAGATGCCTTAATTTGCACTTTGATGATTTTAGACACATTTTGAACTCAATTTACATAGAAGCGGCTAGCTGGCTTTGCTGGTACTAGGCTTTTAACCCTCGCTCTGCCGGCACCCCGGGAGTTACGCGCCCTGCCGGCATGGCTGAAAAACCTCCTCTGGTTTACTGATAGAGAACTTGAATTGTAGGCGGTCGTATGTGCCTTACAGGGACTCAAAAGGAACCTCAATCATTTTTCACCTTGTTCGCATATGTTTCACACATGAATTCCTATCAAATGTGCCTAAATTAGTCCTTTTAACCAAAACCTTGCAGTTTCATCCCGACCACAGCGGCCGCCACCCGCGGCGCGCTGCCGCTTGCCCCGTGTCCCGGGTACAGCCTCAGACAGGAGGTGCCGGCACCTGGCGCCGGTGCCTGAGCGCTGAGAGTGGCGGCCGCGCCAGCGAGCACGTGCATTCGCTGTGGGATGGCGCCCCAACGGCGAAACAATTATATGGGACCATTTCAAAAGCGGAAAAGAAACTTTTTGACGTTTGATATGCCATCTGCATAAACCACTAGTCACTTGTCGGATATATCCTAGCAAAAACAACTGACGTAGCCCCCTCTACATTGTGCTTATACACATTGTGGACATAAATTTTCGGAGAATTAATTTGACATATTCAGATTGTTCGTGCATAGTCTCGTCTTGAATACTGACGGAAAGATCGCACTTCGGTTCGCTAAACTAGCCGTACTGACATGCGCTCTACCTGGCTGTAGATGAAAGAAAATGGCATCCATAGGAAATGGATGTTTTTCGGGGATTCGGACACAGCGTTTTCACAGTGTGACGTGGTGTCAGAAATAGCTAAATAAAGAGGAAATGTCATAATCTAGACATGCATGGAGAGAGAGTGTGTATGTTTTTCGTCATTCCTTTTTTAATCACCTGAGTATTCAATGAAATGTACAGGAAAATTCAAGGAACTAAAAGGATAGGGATAATTGCACCATTCCTACCAATGGATCTTTTTACATCCCCATCCGTTGGCTACCCTTTTACACGGCAAATTGTCCCTTTGCCATCCAGCTGTGAACCTGGCACAATGTCAAGTTTGGCGTGGAAATCTCCCCTGCGTAACCACGATACAAGGAGGGTGACCTACGACCACCCCTCTCACCCCATTAGCCCCTGCTGATGTTGTCGAGCCCTTTGGCGCTGTCGCCATGCCGTCTGGGGACGTTTTCCAGGAAGCAAGCGTTAGAGATGCTGGCTGGGCCATTGTTCCGTATTTTCACGCGTGTCCTTATCGTCCCCTCGATCGCTATCAGCTGACCAAACCACGAACACTGTCACCCTTCTACCAGCCGCCTGCGCTGACGAGCCCGGTCTGTGTCAGAGGCTGTCGCGGGCCCCAGCGGGCCGCGGCACGGGGCCGCCACTGCCAGACCTGAGTGGAAAAGCGCGAACATCATCTCAATAACTTTCGCTTTACGCAAAAAGTTGAAAAGGTATCTTCTTTCTGTTTGCCGGGAATGATGCAGAATTGGCATAGGAACAGCTATCCCGAGCATTATCATCGGGACGGTTAGTCGGATGTAGATATTCGCATTGAAACGGCGAGAGGAGGAAAAAACAGCACCGCCGGCAGGGCGCGGGTTAATACCGTTCCTAACCCAACTCATGTAATACATGAACGTAGCCAAGGGGTGCATGGGGTCCGTGGTCCCTTGGATCGATCTTAAACACTGCAAGTAATTCGCTGATCAGAAGCCTGAGAGCTATTCTCAGGGGCCCGAGAGCTAATCAAGGACCCCGAGAGGTAGTCTCGGATGCATCCCCGAATGCTGGTCTCACGAGGTGCCAATGCTAATACCGGGAGCCCCTGATAACTAATATCAGGGACATGTTGAGAGTTAGTCTCAGGGTTGCCGCTGAGGGTCGATCTCAGCTCCCCCCGAGAGGTAATCTCGTTAGCCCCCGAGGGTCTGTCCCAGTGACCCCCCAGGAGTCTTTCTCAGTGGTCCCTTTGAGTCAACTTTGGGGGCCCCTGAGTTCTAATCTGGGGCCCGCGAGAGTTAGTCTCAAAGGTGCCTACCAAGTATTGGTCTCAGGGGACCCTGGGAGTCAGTGTCAGGGTAACCCGTTGTAACGGGTAATGACGGGTACTGGTAAGTACGGGTTATAACGGGTAATGACTATAGTCAGTCTCAGGGGGCTTGCCAAGAATTAGTCTCAGGGATACCCAGAGTGCTGGTCTAGGGGGCGCCCTTAGACCTCAGGGCCTCTCGGGAGAAAAAAAAATCCATGGGCCTCGGAAGATGTCTCAGTGTACTCCCAAGTGCTGGTTTCGGGTGCCCCTGACAATTACGGACTGCCATACACTGGTTTCGGGACTCCTAAGTACTTGTGTGAGGGGGTTGGCTCATTGTAGAACCTCAAAAGTATCGAGACACTGGTTCCGGGTTGAAATCCCGGCAAAGGCTCTGAATGATCCGATATGATCCCCCTAACCACTCCCAACAGGGCGATAATTGGCGACGCCATGTATCACTTGCAGTTGGTGCGTCGCTCAGCCTAAACAAATATTTAAGCTAGTTTCGGGGTCATATTCTGCTTTTGGGGTTCACCTAAGTGCTGGTTTCAGCACCGTCTCAAGTGCTGGAGTGGGGTAAGTGAGCAGTTGCATTAGAGCGTCTGGGAAAAAGTTCCATATCCCTTCTACTCGGCTCCAGGTTTTTTTCGTTTCGTTTCTTTTAAATCGTATAGAATAACCCAAAGATACCGCATGAGATCCAAATAAAAATATGTTTGGACGGTCAGATGCCTCAGCGAAAACATGTTCTGGCTCATTGCCTACTGAAGAAAAACAATAAACAAAGCAAAATATGCTAATCTGGCAAAGGTGCCAAATATATGACTTATAACTTTATAACTACTTATAACTTATACATAATGTTGGGAACATTCTCATATATCTTTATTTTGTGCTCTATTTTCGTCATTTCTCCGTCATGACAGAATTGATTACTTTGACATTATGAAAATTAGAGGAAAAGATTTCCGGTAGAAGAGGACTGCAATGCTTTCTACTAAAAGCCACCGACCCCCATTAACTTTAAGATCAAAGCTTGTATTCATCTTGGTCTGTCTGTTTGTCGGAGTGATCTGAGGTACAGCCAGGTATAATATCATAAACACAAGAATGCTTAATTTCCCGAAATTTTCTCTAAGACTAATTGCCATAGCAGCGGCACTGCCATCTAGGTATGGGCCGACTTCAGCATCTGGTGACCTAAATTTGTAAGTCTGATGGAGAAAAATAAACTCAAAACAAAATAAGATCAAACTCTTAAATAGGAGCAACAGTATTTAGGTTGTGGAAATTGGAGGCCAAAATGCGATACAAAAAAGATGCAGCAGGGCCCCGGTTGCTAAAGGGGTTTCCGGCCTGGGGGCATGACAGCCGTCGAACATCCACTGGCCGAACCCTGGTTTTGTAAATGCGATGTTTAATGCCCTTCCATGTCCAGTTATGGTCCATGCGGCTCGACGAACCAAACTCCATTCACACAAATTTTGCAAAGAAGCTTGCCATGACTTAGTAAATACTATAAGGGAAGAATCTTCACCCCTCATAAGCCTTTGTTTTGTTGAAAACGTAAGATCACCATTATCACAGCAGGTAGAAATTGTTGATTCTATTAAAAATTGAGACTATTTAGAACATTGAGACTATGTTAGAAATTGAGACTATTTGCACGCACTTGTAAACACTTACGATCTAGGCTTCATGCCAGATTCACCGCGAGTCGTGAGAATACTTATGGGCAAGTTAAGATACCTTTTTGATCTAAACAGCCTTCGGCAGCATTTATGTGATATATCGGCTCAGTTTGGCTTGACCTCGGCTGTTGTTTTCGCTGTTTTTTATGAGAGGCGCCGTTCCGGCGCTGCTCACTAGAGCATGTTATGGCAAAAACCTCAGATCTGATCCGGACCATGCTGGAAGATAGCACGAGAAATAGAGGCCGATTCGTTTGCACACCATGATTATCAAGGCAAATCCAATTTGTATCCCAAAAAAATATTACATAACTGTCGAAATGGTTGTCCAATTCCAAATCCAGATTTGTAACCACTGCCTCACTAATTCAAGACAATCAGCCAGAGGCTCGGGGATTCCGACCGGACGTCCAATCTTTTACACACATCAACTTACCAGCTCTCCTTACGGCACGCGGCCAAATTGGCGCTCATTTAGTGATAAGTGTGTAGCCAGGGACTGCAGTGGGGAGTGAATCATTTATATCGCATTTTTTGGATCAGATATATCAGGCATGTGCTTTGTACCGGAACACCTTGCCATGCAATTTGAGTTCAACCTCTCGTTTATTTGTCATTACACTGACTCGATAATGAGGATCCCCTCAGTCGGATTTGCCGGCAGAACTCACCGGCAGAGGTTGAAAAATCTGCCAAAGCACCAGCAATATTGGTGACAAAAGTGGATCAAGTCGGCAACAAAATACGCAAGACTGCGCACACCTCATTGTAAGAAGTTGGTGTTTAGTCTGCCAATACGCCAATAAGATTTAGAAGGACCCAGATGACTTGAAAATTAATCCCCTTTGGTGCAAAAGCCCAAGATTCTTGGGTACAAAAGTTTGGTTCAAATCGTTGTTGACACTTAAACCCTTTTGCCGACCTCTGCTCAACTATGAAGAGAGAGAGAGAGAGAGAGAGAGAGAGAGAGAGCGAGCGAGAGAGAGAGGCGAGAGAGCGAGAGAGTGAGAGAGCGAGAGAGCGAGCGAGAGAGCGAGCGAGACAGCGAGCGAGAGAGCGAGAGAGCAGAGAGAGCGAGAGAGAGAGAGAGAGAGAGAGAGAGAGAGAGAGAGAGAGAGAGAGAGAGAGAGAGAGAGAGAGAGAGAGAGAGAGAGAGAGAGAGAGAGAGAGAGAGAGAGAGAGAGAGAGAGAGAGAGAGGGAGAGAGAGAGAGAGAGGAGAGGGAGAGGGAGAGGGAGAGGGAGAGGGAGAGGGAGAGGGAGAGGGAGAGGGAGAGAGGGAGAGAGAGAGAGAGAGAGAGAGAGAGAGAGAGAGAGAGAGAGAGAGAGAGAGAGAGAGAGAGAGAGAGAGAGAGAGAGAGAGAGAGAGAGAGAGAGAGAGAGAGAGAGAGAGAGAGAGAGAGAGAGAGAGAGAGAGAGAGAGAGAGAGAGAGAGAGAGAGAGAGAGAGGAGGTTTGGTTTCATGGCCTTGGCGCTCAGGCAATATCTCTTGCAAGGTATGTATGTACATACATACCTTGGTGCAATATGGAGTATGCTGGCTAGTTAAAATCATAAGTGTGGCCACCAGCAAACGAGTGAGGCGGCGAGTCAATGTTCAACCTCTTACTGACCAAAAACTTTCTCCACCAGAACCAACAACTGACTAGTTTTGGAGACCCTGTTACCTTCTGCATATGCTGGTTGCAACATTGTCTGGTTTTATCTCAACCTGGCTGAAATCCTGAAAAAGTGAGGGAAGTGAAGATCAGGGCCTTTCTGACCTTCCTTATTTCGACGCTGTTTTCCGGTTTTCAGGTAGTCTGCATGATATCAATGTGAAAAACTTCGCTTTGGATTCAGCCAAAGTGGTTTGCTTTTGGCGCTCTGCTACCGTTCGCGGACGACGGTGGTAGCCGAGATGAATTTCCAGCTCCAGTGCCATTCGCCTGGGACACCAATCACAATAACTACACCACGGCGAGTATACTGTAGATCTCAATCAGGGACAAGATGGCGTTACAACCTGGTTCCCGCAAAACTGACCTGACGTGACTGCGGCCCGAATGCGGCTCCCAAGTTTGTCAATGTTCTACAACTTCATTTAGGACCACTGCTAATTCATGCTTCAACGATTCCTGAAATGCCTAAGCTCAGTGTTGGCCGAATTAAGACGCGTGGCATGCTTATTGAGGTACAGGCCCACCCATATTTTCCAACTCCTGAAACAAAGTGATCTGTTTTTCTTGTATTCAATCTGAAACCTATTATTCAAATAGCCTTATTCTTTTGTGAACTTAAGTGAACTATTCAATGTTGGCATCAAGTTAAAGCCCAAAACCTTCTAATTAAAGTCTCAGCCGATATTACTTTCATAAAGTTTCATATTCGTCAGCTAGATCACGTTAGAGATGACAGTGCAGCGACATTTTTTGGCAACAGAACGCCAATACATCGCGCGGTGGTTGAGCTAAAAGTGCTTATGTATTTTCACCCGGGTGAGTCTGGTGCTTTGGTGACTGTGGCGACATCTTATTTTACGTCATTTTATCATGTTTTATTTATTATATTTATCGTCATCGTGTTACGTCATTTTTAAGTTGAAACATATTTTGATTGTTGGAAATGGAACAATTTATAATCACTTTTTATGATAGGTACTTCCTATAATCGGGGACAGTTTTGCGGTAGTTAAGATTTGGACAAATACTTTCATGTGTTTAATTTATTCTTTTCCACAGTGAATTCCTGGATCGGTAAAAAACTTGTGAAGTTTCTGTGTGCCACCCATGTTTCCAAGCATACTTTTCAACACGCGCATTGACGGGGTCTGAGCCACCTTCGCTTTGGCGGGTACCCGCCCCCCCCACCTAAGATCTTGAGAACCACGCTAGGTAGCAAAAAAACAGTAAACGGTGTTGGGTAGCCCATCCACTTCTCCATCAAAAATATTTGAACCATTTTTTGTCAGGTCACATTTAAGGTCACGAGAGGTCAAAACATTCCGTCATAGGGATAACATGTTGATTAAATTTTTCGGCCATTACATCTGAACAAGTAAAGATAGAGCAAAATGACTTAAACTGTACGAATCCTAGCAGCAAGCCAAATTGAATGATATATAATTTGACATTGCTAGGTCAAATCAAGGATTTGACCTGACCTGAGGTCAGATCAGGGCCGAATTATATAAAGTGCATATCATTAGAACTGCAAAGCCAAGGCAAGTCTAATGCAGCTAAAATAAACGCTCTGTCACCATCCGTTACTGAGTTATTCAATAAAACATATTTTTCCCATGTATTTCCAATGGAGAGGTCATGCCTCCTACCTGACCTTAGGTCATCGATATCAAAAGTACCGGAACAGATTTTAGAGAACTTGGTGGGCCCATTATGTGATATGAGTTTCAATTAGATCCGCCCTGCTCCGACTTATGTTATCTTAAACTTTTTTTGAGGTTAGGTCACATGACCTGTACTGGTGACCTGACCTGAGATGACCTAACCTTAAAATTTTTACAGAAGTTGTAAAAATGAGGAAGTAAAAGGTATGTCAAGTACAGCGGCGCTACGCGCCGCAGTTTTTCTGCACTCTCTGAAAAACCCGAGGGGGCGGATACCCGCCCCCGTCAATGCGCGTGTTAAGCCTTGGAAGAGAAGTGCTATAATCGCGCTCACAGAAGATATAGTCCCGAGGGGGCAACACCCATTGTTCAAACCGCTGAGAGACAAGTTTTTTTAGCAGAAAAACTTCCAGGGCTGCTTTTGCGGTTGCATTTACCGGAATGAGTAACACAATAAGTCCCAGATCAACAACGATTTCATCGGTTTTCTTGGAAAAATGGCAGAAATGACGGAACTGGTTTCATATAGGGTAAAGAGTAGTAGTGATCAATCGTCATTCGCAAAAGCAAAAGTATCGGCTGGTGAATGAAATATATGCGTTAGCACAACACAAGTTGTAAAACAACGAATTATTACCAACAAATTTGGCCTTGGCCGACATTCTCAGTGCGACGCAGTTGTCGGGCAGAACAAGAGAAGTTGCGTCGCGAGTATTGTAACATGAAACCCACCAGCTAGTTATCACTGCTGCTCTGAAAACACTGACCGATGCAGGGGGAGGAGGTAAAGTATCCCCCAGGTGCTAGGACTCTGTCCAATTTCCATGATTTTGACATTTTTAACCCCTCCAACTCCCCGTAAACACCACCTCGAATGACATTGCCTCGGCCCGCCACTTGCTTTATGCCACTATCTGGCGCTAGGCACTGCCTCTAATCAAAATCAAGAGCTATCGGCTACGTTTGAGCAGAATGTGACCACCCAAACGCAGTACTCTAAAATTTGCCCTGGAAGGTAAGCTAGCCAAAACTGGAAGAGGCTCACGCCCTGCTCCCCAATGAAACTCGGGTTGTTGCTATTACAGCCGGTATATGTGCCGGGTTTTAAGAGAGTTTAATTCATTTCGAAGAAAACTCCACTCAATAATGAAATATATGATATTGGTACAATCAATGAAAACAAAGAAAAGACACTATCATAATAGTGTCCATATGCCCTTATTTCCAAGGGGGGGACAGATTCTGCCCACCCCTCAGGTTTTTCAATAGTATCTCCCAAAACGGTTTGAGATAGGCTCTTGAAATTTGGTGACTCTTCCTACAACTCAATAGCACGTGTTCCTTGAAATTTTTGGAAATATATATGTGTGCCAGAGACGGAGCTATGACTCGCTAATTTGGGTGGTTTATCCAGAAGCCGAGAATTTTAGCCTGCGTTGCGTTTGTGCTACAAATTAAAGCTGTCTGTTGCGAATTCATTCCTTGTCTGTTCTTTGTAGGGGCAAGACGTGTTTTTCAGGCTCCTGAAAAGAGGCTAATTCTCCACTTTTAACGGAGTCTCACTGGTCAAAAGTGAGCTCTACAGCGAGGGAATTTAATTTTCTTTCTAGCAATCCTAAATTTATGCTGACTTGATCAGCATATCACAAAGAACAAAGTGAAAGAAGTTTGAAGATTTAGAAAAATTTGAGAATCCAGGAATTTTACCAATGTGTAATTTTTCATAACATTGTTTGATTTCCTGCGTACCGCGCGAGACATTATTACTAGAATGAACCTCCTCGAGAACACCTGTGTGCATTAGTGATAAACTCAACGAAATCTCAGTTAAGAAAATAAGAAAAGCAAGGAAGGAAGAATATTTCAGTGTGTGGTGCAAGTTTGGGATGAAAAAGGGCTCCAAGAGTGTTCATAGAGTTATCAAGAGTGTTCTGTGAAACCTGTGTACATCAAAATTTTAAGCTCATTTCTTTATTAAACTAATGAATAGCTGGTGCATGAAATGTGAGGTATAATGTAAATAGTTTTAAACACTTTGTTAGTCCCGATAACTTCGGTTTCTCAGGTTTGTGGTTTCTTCCTGCTTTCTACTCTAATTATGTGGTCAAGCTAACTCTTACCCTTCGGGCGGACCAATCATTGCAATACTATGATCTGCATTAGTGGTTAAATAGGATATTACTTAATACCCAATCTTAATTTTACAGACACTATAACAAATTCGGATAACATGGCACCAGTTTCAGTTAAATATATTGACAACCGATTTGAAAGGCTCACTCAAGAAAATGAACAACTAAAAAAGGAACTATGGGATCTTAGAGAAGAATTTACAAATATGAAAGCGGGCTTCGAGGAACTTCAGTTTCTAGTGTCTGAAAACATCGAGAGACGGGAAGCAGTCGAGACCAACTTAGCATCTGTAGACACGAAGTGCTCCACACTAGCCAATGATCTAGCTGGTGTACATGAGAGATGCTCGACACTTGCCGGTAAGCACAATGAACTTAGTACAATACTTGAGCTTCAGTGTCAATACTCCCGTATGGGAACCCTTCTATTATCAGGGGCAGTCATTCCCGAGTTTAGAGCTGAAGAAAACACCAAACACATGATTCTCTGGGTCATTCAGGAATACCTGGGGATCAGTATCCATCCCTTAGCTGTCACAGCCTGCCATAGACTTAGGAACAGGGGTACCGTCCTTGTGGGCTTTGCAAACAAGGATGAACGGGAGGCGGTGTATCGAACACGTATCTCTCCAGTGAAGCATGGTCTCCTAGTCCATGAAAGCCTGACCTCCAGTAGGTTAGCTGTAGTGAAATTGATCAAAGAGATGCATTACCCAAAAGAACAATCTCCTTTCCTCACCCATTACACTAGCCAGGGAAGAATCTTCATCAGACCTAAAGGCTCCACTCAAGCCGTAGAAGTGGAAGTGGGTGCTACCAAGGCAGACATCCTCGCTCTATGCCCAGGGATAGCCAACAAGGGAAATGATAACTCAGCCCCTAACAGGCAACTGCCTGTGGGTCAACACAAGTCTAGCCCCTCTCAAAACCAGGGTAGCAGGGTTAGTCCTGTGGGAGAAAAAGCTGACAACCCTAGGCCCATTGTCACCTCCAACCCACTCCCTGATAGTGGAGAGACTCATGTGAAATCTGCTGATGCTTCTCTTCGCTCCCTGACTGGTGGATCGGTGTTGGGAGCTGGCTTCCCTACATCGAATGCAAGGGCACCCTCAAAACTCTTAGGTGACAGAATTGGTGCAGTTTCTTTTGCGGGGGTGTTGTAAATGGGCCCACCCCGCTGCCCGATTCTAATGGGGAGCGTAAGATTGTCCCAGCTGCTATCTCTGCTGGTACAAACAAGACCCAGACTGCCTGTGGTATGGCAGACGCTCCATCCTTCAGTGATATTAGATCAGCTAAGATATCTGAGGAGCTCCCTCCCGGTCCTTCCGACACTCATCGACCAGATCTGTGTGTAGCGACGATCTCTCATGAGTCATCCTCTGCACCAGTGCAGACTAGAAGTAAATTCAAGACTTCTAACCTGTAAACATGTGTATCTGTCTAACCCTCTGTTCATATCACCAGAACTGTTTCTCTCATATCGGTATTTATTTTCCTTTCCGTATCCTATAATTATGTTCCCTTCTATCCTGAGGCTGACATTGATGTTGTCAGCCGTATAAAATATTGTTGTTACTTTCTTCTCCATATGTCTTAGAACATGTATTGGTTGATTGGTCCGTCTGTCCCTGTAAAAGAAACAAACTAAAATTAGTTTAGTTCTTTGTCTTCTCTGTAACGTTCTGTAGGGTTTATAGATTAAGAGTTAACACCTTTTCTCTCATTAGTCCGTAAGCTTCGTTAGTTCTTGTATCTTGCTTACGAGTTTCTTCCGAATCTGCCCTTCAACCCTCTGTAATCGAATTCCAGATTCAATTTTATATTGTTTTTTTACCTCATACTACTACCATCATTGCTAGATTTTCTCCTCAGTATGCTTCTACTGACATTAATTCTAACCCACTATCTGACTCGTTACATGCTGTGCTTGATAAATGCAAGTATATCGATATAAGTGCACAATGACATCATGAAAATAAGGGTATTAATATCATTCATGTTAATATTCGCTCCTTGCAGAAGAATTATGACTCTCTTGTCCTGTTGCTCAATCAACTAAATGTGATATTATTCTAGTGTCTGAAACCTGGTTAGACCCTTCACTTACATCATCATATCAGATCGATAACTACCGACTTGAAACTTCAAACCAGAGTGGGTCTAGAGGTAAGGGAGCAGCTATTTATATTTCCAATGACATTCCTTATACTAGGCGAAATGCTCTTGAGCTGAGCAACGCCCATTTTCAATCTGTTTTGATTGAAATTCAGCCAAGAAAGTCCAGAAATGCAATCATTGGTTCGCTTTACCGCTCTCCCTCATATCAAACCCTTGAATTCATTGAATATTTCGAAAATCTTCTTGAAGAAATAGGCAGGGAGCCAAAACATGCCATACTAGGGGGCGATTACAACATCGATCTACTAAAATTAGACACATCTGAAAGCAGCGCCCAATTTTTCAATATGGTATCCGCAGCCGGCTGTTTTCCATGCATATCCCTCCCTACTAGAATAACAGCAACTTCCAATACCCTGATCGACAACTTTATTAGTAATGACCTATCCATCATCACCCAGAACAACGTTCTGCTGTCCGATATCAGTGATCATTTGCCGATTTCAATTACCGTTAATATAAACTACACCAATCCAAATAAAAAACTCCAAACTAGCGACCTGTTTGACTTTAGGAAAACAGATTCCCTAAAGCAAAACCTTATTCCGAAACTTCCACAAGTATATGCGATCGATGATGCGGAGGAGGCTGCAGCCTTCCTAATAAACACAATTAAAGAAGAATTATCTAAGTTAACTATAAAAAAATCAATAGGAAAAAAGTGCCGATCCAGCCATGGATATCTTACAATATTCTAAGCTGCATCAATCAGAAAAATAAACTATACAAAATATCGATTCATAACCCTACTGCTGAAAATGGAACTAAGTTTAAACAGTATCGCAACGTTCTCAATAGCGTGATCCGAAATGCAAAAAAGACTACTTCAGAAGAAAAATAGAAGAATTCAGAGCTAATCCTCAAAAATTATGGCAGATTCTTCTTGGCCTTACTCGCAAAAATAAGCAAAGACCTCCACCCCCTGACACATTTAAAGCTGGGGATGCAACCTTTCATGACCCTTCTGCTATAGCGAATACCTTTAACAATTTTTTTGCCACAATTGGCTCTACCTTAGACGCAAAGCTACCCAGTGCCTCCACAGATCCTATGCATACTCTGCACAACCTTCATCAGCCTGTTGAATCCTTCGATTTCCAACAAGTAAATACTCTTACTATAGCCAACACAATTAAGGACTTGACAAACACTGGTGGGGGAGAAGACGGACTTAGTTCTAAAATCCTTAAAACAATTTCTGACATCATCTCTCCAATTTTAGCTTTTATTTTCAACAAATGCATAACTCAAGGAATTTTCCCCTCCTGCTTAAAACATGCAGTGATCATACCAGTATTCAAATCTGGGGATCCATCAAATTTCAATAACTATAGACCAATTGCCCTTTTGAGTACTATCTCAAAAGTATTCGAAAAAATTGTTTATTATCAGATGGTTAACTTTCTGAATTGGCACAACATTTTGTACTCCCATCAATTTGGGTTCAGGAGAAAGCACAGTACCTACATGCCGATCGCTCTTCTTTATGATCTTATAACCTCTTCTCTTGCAAACAAAAAAGTTTGTGCAACAATTTACCTGGATCTTTCGAAGGCTTTTGACACTGTAAATAATGGCATTCTGCTCAAAAAGCTACATTTTTATGGCTTTCAGGACTTGTCCAATGATTTCCTGTCATCCTATCTTAAAAACAGGACACAGACAGTGAAATTCAACAATACCTGTTCACAAAATCGTCTCACACTTAGAATGGGTGTACCACAGGGATCTGTTCTTGGGCCCCTCCTATTTCTCCTTTACATTAATGACATACATCTCAGCTCGCAAACCCCTAAATTTTTTCTTTTCGCTGATGATACTGCTCTCGTATATACAGCTGACAATATTGACCAGCTACAAAGTATAACTACAAATAGTCTACCAGAAGTGTATAATTGGCTGGTGGGAAATCGTCTCACGCTGAACGCTAATAAATCTGTCACCAGGTATACCATTACTCTGAACCTGCCTCTCAGGTTCAGATTTCAATTAATAATACCATCATACAAAGATGTTTTAGTGCTAAATACCTTGGGATAACTATTGACGAGGACCTAAAGTGGAAATCTCATATAAAAAACACAGAACACACGATCGCCCGGAACATTGGGCTTATAAACCGTATCAAATACATTCTGGGTTCAAGATACATCCTCATGCTCTATAATTCACTTATACTCCCATATCTTAATTACTGCTCCGAACTCTGGGGAGTAACGTATTCCTCTCGGCTGACTAGACTTATAACTCTCCAAAAGAAGATGGTGAGAATAATTGCTAAGGTCGGCGTTCGTGATCACACATCGAATCTTTTTAAGGAATAAATTCTGAAACTTCAGGATCTTGTCAAACATTCGCTTTTCCTCATCCTCCACTCACACCTTGCAAATACTCTCCCCCTTCCTCTAGCTGAAAAATTCACAATCACCCAATTAAATCATGACAGAGTCATGAGAACCGGAAATCACTTTACGGTTCCATTCGCTCCCACCAATTACCGCAATTTCTCACTCTTCATAGCTGCTCCAATCACCTGGAATGATATAATCGTCCCAAATATACGGTCTCTAGATGACGTTCCTGTCTCTCGATCGTTTTTCAAGACTGTTACTAAGCGTATATTTTTAGACACCTATTAGAATAATTGTTCCGGACAGATTTGCTACAATATTTGCTTCTTCGCATCTCACCATTCCTATCGCCCGTAGATTCTACAATAAGATTTAGGGCCGCCAACTATTAACATCTTATTTAACCAAAGCTACTTACGATATCTCACACTGCTTGCACCAGTTCCATGGGATTAAACACCCTTCTTAATATATTAAATAGTCTTACGTTTTGACTTCAATATGTGCACAGACAAGCAGGATGCCCTTCAAGCTCTGCTTCTTGCCCCTCCTTGTCTTAATTGCTATCAGCTATATCAAGGACTAATTCTTAATATGAAGACGGTGCCAACAGAAGTATCAATGCACTCTAATCTCACCTAGCCTAGGATTGTACTCGCTGTCCATCGAATCTACTGGCCCTGGTGGCGCTGACTCGCTGTCGACATGCCTACCACTCCGTCATAGCGCCGATAGGTGGCGCCACGTCTGTGGTAGGCCACCCAAGCAGTGGCATGAGTTGCCCTTGAGGTCAACCGGCAGGAAATCTGGGAGAACATGGAGCAAGTGTTTCAAACAAGAGTAGTGCTTCTAGGAAGAGAAGGAATAGAAGATCCTCTGCCTTTATCCGCTCACTCCACAACACAGAGAAGCAAAACGAGTATTCCCTCCTAGACTTTCTCTCCATCACTGGGCACCGGTCTCGAAAGCTCGACATGTTGTCTCGATCCAGCGTCAAAGGCAGGCTCTCCAGCCCAGACTTCTTGTCCTCTTGAGCTCAGCTACCAGATGCTACAGGTTTACAGCTGGTTATACCAGTGGTGGAAGCACTGAGCCAGTGGGATGCACAAACTGGCTTTTTTTGGATAATTGCATCGTCAAAAAATGTTTGTATGGATACAATATAGGTCATGGTTTCTATACCGAGGCAAACATCTCCGGCTAAAATCATGTGAGAACTATCTTATTAATTTCCTGTCTTGCCTTGTAGCGAGCTCCGTCCTTAAATGTTTTCAAACTCTTTTTAACGGAACTGTGTATGTGTATGTGTGTGTGTCTGTGTAATAATAAACGTGTATGGCTTCAATTGGCGGTAGTTGTAATGTTTGGAATGCTATTACTGAGACTTGGAATGATTTATGATGATGAGCTTGATGATAAAACAAAATTTGGTGACCTGAAGTCAGGTCACGAGGCAGCCTATCCCATAGAAAAAGCATGAGGAAAAGCTATCTGACGATCTAAAAGTCACATCAATTATTTAAAATCCTCATATTTCTCAGAAAAGCATTCTTGACCAATCCTATCACGGATTCCAGGGGTAATATTTGCCCATTGGTTTATTTGAGGTCACCACAGGTCACCAGGGGCCAAAACAGTATTTTGACGACAAACTTTGACTAAATTGACCCGCACCCCACCGGGGGTCCGGCGCCACCTTTACCCCACCGGGGGCCATCGATGTTCCCCCTCTAACTGTGGGGGTTGCAGAGGTCAAACTAGGTCACAATAGGCTATTTCCACTAAAATATGCAATGCTTAAGCAGACTGGGCATAGCGCTCACGCCATTAGAGCTATTGCAATCTGGTAAACTACATTTGATAGAACAATGCCAGACCTTTTTTCCGGTATGTGCAACGTAATAGCCTCCCACCAGTGGTTTAACTTACAGAGGTCACCTCGTGACCTAATATGACCTGAGGTCACGAAAGCTCAGAAAGTGACCTTGCCACATATCAAATGAAAGCCAGTAACGAAACAAACACGATGCTGCTTGATTCAGCGCTCTAGCTTAATTAGATCAAAAGTTATTGTCAAAATACTGTTTTTGAACCATGATGACCTGTGATGACTTCAAATAAGTACAAAGGGCAAATATCGTCCCTGGGATCCGTGAAAGGTTGTCCAAGAACGTTTTTTTATCAATCTCAGAAGTTGGAATAATTTTTGTAACTTGTAGATCATTAGACAGCTTTTACTCCATGCTTTTTCAATGGGAGAGGTAACCTCGTCACCTGACATCAGGTCACCAAATCTAAAAAAGAAACATATATGCACTGTGTAGACCCTGAAGGGGTCATACAATGTAGGAAGTTTTAAATTGATCGGCTTGGAAATGTAGCTCTTACGAAGCTCAAAATTTGAAGTGAGGTGACCTCTGTTGACCTCGCTTGGTGACCTGACCTTGTGTGACCCGGGATAAAAAACATTTCAGTGCTGGTGGGAAAATGATGGGGTGAGAGATTGAGCTCTCAACTGCGGTGCTGCGCCCCGTCTTTTTCTAGTATCCTTAAAAAAAACTTACGGGGCCATTGATGGCCCCCGGTGGGGCGAGAGTTAAGCTAGAGTGCTGAATGAAACGGCATCGTATTTGCCACATCACTGGCTTTCATTTTATATACGGTAGGACCTTTTATATGACCTTCCGTGACATCAGGTCGTGTTAGGTCAAGATGTGTCCTCTGGAGGTGAAACCACTGGCGAGAGGTAATTATGTTATACATTGTGGAGAAACCCTAATATTTTCTTATAAAATGTATTTTACCGCACCCAATAACTCTAATGACATGAAACCTATTTCCAGGTGTCCTCCATAAATGCTGCAGGTAGCATAAGTGAGAAATGGGTGAATCTTTTGGATTGAAACATATACCGCATAATGGGCCCACCAATTGCTACTAAATATGTTCCGGAATTTGCATAACGATGACGTAAGGTCAAGTACGGATCATTACCTCTCCATTGGAAATACATGGGAAAACAGAGATTGGGTTGTATTTGTCTAGATACAGCTGAAACCACATGCATAGTCTCCAAATCGTAGTATCCTGGGCCCCTTTCCAGGTCCATGTGGCAATTATTGACCTGTGACCTCGAAGGGGTCATCTGGGACTACTTAAGCAGTTTTCAGACTTAGGTCAATTACTTTGCATGAGATTATGATACAAATTTTATGTTGATAACATTGCGTTTGGATATCTATTGCAAGTCGGTTGGTGTGCATCTTGACTATGCTAGGTTAAAAAGTGACCTTGGCGTGACCTTGGCGTGACCTGAGGTCAGGTCATTTTTGTTTCTGACCTAGCATGGTCATATTATACATCATTTGATTTTTCGTGACAAGTGGAAGCGGATGGTCCCTAAAAAATGATTCTTACTCAAATCCGTCAGATGCAAGAGCCCAAAAACTGTACTCAAAATACCACCTTAATTGACCTGTCATGACCTCAATATTGAGCTGAACCAAAAAGTAGCCTTTATAGTTTCTTCATGAATTTATATGAGCTATCCACCAGCTTTTGTGGTTTTTCGCTAACCCGCATTGGGGCCGAGTTCAAGAGGGGGTGTTCAAACACCACCACCAGAGTGAAGGTGGCTCGGAGGCCCACCGGCGCGGGGGTTAAAAGGTACAGTCATATGTTATAAAGAGGCGCTCTTTACAATAAATGGGTACCGCAAAAACAGCCAAAGCTTGCTCTGTCACAAAACCCTTTTAAGAGCAATGGTTAAATGCCACTGACTGACCTAACTTAATATCAACTGATTCATTAAAATATGCACAGGAGCGTAACATATGTTTTTGCATGATGTCACATCGTTTGTTTATTGAGAAATTGAACTATGTCCATCTTCGTGACTCCCCCAAACATTATGTACCAGATTCCGACAGTCTGGAAAGCTACCAGGAATGGGGATAGACACAGACTTAGTGTGTTGAGGAAACTGATATAGCTCAAGCGGTATATTAGTGGACAAATTCGACTCAATACATAGATGGTGTGATAAATGATGCGCCCTATACGTCTCTTAATAAGTCCAACACCAAGGAGCTGTCAGTCAGCACTACAGTTCCGTTCTAGCAATCTGACAGCGGGGACAAACACGCTCGCTCTGTCAATTCTGTGGTTGGGCCGAACAAAGAAATTCTCGGTTCGAGGCGTTTTACGATCTCAGAAGGCCTCGTTCCTTATGGTCCAGATGCTATCTGAATGTTTCAGCCTGCCTGTGTCTGTTCTCATTCATAGGTCTTTCAAGATTACGAGTATTGGCCCTTCAAGGCTTCTCCGGGACAATTGCCATATACTTCGATGGAATTCTGAAGAGCTCGGAATGGACCTAGCACCCGCGCTGAAGTGATGTAAAATGCCCCATAAGGTTGGTAGCACGAGCTCTCACATAAGCTAACAGAAACAGGAGACTTGGATAACAAAGGTCCGTGGTTGATTGCTAGTACACCTTGCCAGCAACACGTTCTCCAGATATATTTTTGTTATTTTCAGGGCAACTTGTGTTTTCTGTTCACGCATCGTTTTATACTGGCATTGTATTTAAACTGTTGTCAACACGGATTTCATTTCATTTACAGAAGGCGATGCCGTACTTTTAGTGTGAAAGCATTTCGAGTCCGTTTTGTGAAAAGTGAAAGCCACAGTGGAAGATGATAATAATGCTGAGAGAAATTTATCACATTAATAACTGCAACGTACTGTAGGATTTTGTACTCACCAACCCTATTTCTGTCAGGGGAGGATTCTGACAATCCCTTATATTTTTCCAAGATATCCCCAAAATGGTTTGCGATAGGCCTCAGGAACCTCGTTACTTTTCGTAATACTGATTTTTGCAGATTCCATGACAATTTCGACACAATATATTTACCTTAGATGGAGCTATGACTCGGTATTTGGGAGGATCTCTTCGCACACCAAGTGCTATCGTGTACGCTGCGTTCTTCGTACAGCAAAGCCATCAGTAAAATATTGAGAACAGTTAGCATGTCTGAATGTCGTGAATCAGGTGATAGTTCATTGCCACATTTTTTTTAGAGGCGGTTCTAGCAACTCAAAATGGAGGTTTTCGATTGAAATTGGAATGCACTCTTGTATAGAGTGAATAGACTGTTTACATGACGGCCAGGAGAAATGAAGGAACCCGTACCATACTTCTAGCCCTATATTATATGATAATAAGATACCATAGGCGTGCTCAAACATTGTAATTTAGGGTGGTACCCGATGCTTGTCCCATACATTTCACTAATAAGTGAATGCATGGGACACCATCCAGGACAGAATATAAAAAAATCATCCATAGCCGGGTCAAGGTGACAAAATCATCCAGAATCCCCCGAGTTTGGCGTGGGCCGATAAAGGTTGGGCAATATGAAATGTACCAGTATTTGAGGAACATATATACACACATAACTTTTAGACATTGACAATGTGGATCTTGCCTCACGTTTTTGCTTTCCTGCTTGTGCCTATGTTTTGCATACCCCATTTGTCTCTATGTGAAAGTCGTCACGCAGTATCTGAAGCTTACTAGTATATCAAACAAAAACTTGTAAAATATATTTACTTCACGATATACTACTGGGCCTGGATCTTCAGTTTCATTTTAAATTTTCAGATAAGTGAAACCTACCAAATTGCGCATCAATTCTATGTCCAGTGCATCGATCCAATCAGCAATTCTCTGTCGCACTAGTTTTGTGAAAGTCAACAAACAGGGCAATGGTTATAGGGAATCTAAAACAGCGGCAAAAATGTACATTTTGCACGCACCTGCCTGCAATTTGCAAACGTGGAAACAATGGAGTTCAACGTGAGATGAGTTGATCCCACTTTGGATCGTTGAAATCACACAGGTAGCTTTTGAGGTCTTAGGGGGAGTTGCCGAACCCGCCCTCCACAGCCTGACAGGCATGGGCTTAATTCAAAAAAATATTGCTGATTTTAAAGGTAATGGTTTTGCAGCTAGAGTTCACGTTGTAGAAGTCGGCAACTGAACCCTTACTCAGCAATTCGTCACACCGACGTGAATAGTTCATCTGTATTACATGAAAATGTCCTCGACACATCATTTTGAGCAACGTCGTCGCTCCGGCACTCGGGGATTCAGCGCGGTGGTAGCTGGCCGCACTTCCGCTGCGCCGCCGCAGCACGCAGCATGCGCTCTGCCTTTGCAGTGAGCACCTGCTCCGGCAGTTTGCTGCCAGCGTGCTGGTCCCAGAGGAACGTTTGCCGAAGACAGCTTCGTTTATTATCACTTTGCTGAGTGAAAAATGCATCGGCCTTCTGTTAGTTCAGCGTGATGGAAAAATCATGAAGGACCAGCCAGCCGGTAAATTTCCTTTGGGAACGAACAATGACAACATATATTGGTATTCATTTCAAGGAAGGATAAAAATATGCCACGTGAAGTACAAGGCTCAAACATTTACGTTCATAAACTAAAGCTAACGTGCTTTAACAGGAAGACAGCATAATTATGGAATAAATGTAGTTTTATTCCGTGGTATAATTTAGCATCAAACTGTACGAAACTAAAGAAATTGTTAAAACGCGGTTGGGCCAGCTCCTGCTTTCTGCAACTCCAGTTCCCAGCATCTGTTTCATTAGATGAGCGCGCCTGCTATTGCTGCCACAAATTGTTCACTGAGTGATTATAGACTACTATACCAGCCGGGCCGTCTAATGCCCGGCGGTCCGTGCTGATGGAACAGGCAATCGCACGTATCCGCCGCACAGCTTATTACATTCCCCCTGTCACTGTCTGCCGCGCCCGCAATGAAATCTCAGGTTACGTCTGGCGTATTCTGGGCTGGAGCAGAGAGTTTAAACTCAATGCCGCAACCTGGACACGTGCCCAACTGTTGCAGGGCTCGGACTTGAACCGGCAGCGTCTGACCTTTTTACACCGATTGCCGCTTCTTGGGAGGTCCGATCGGACCCAGCAGTTTCTCCAGTACTGTTTGTGATTCGTGAAAATCGGGATGACGCTTAAATAACCCTGCTGTTTTTCGTCATCATCGAAAGGACAAAGCGTATCTGCTAAGCTGTGAAAAATTAAAAACACAGGATATAGGTTCTTGTATTTTTCTCCCTACTACCTGCGTGAGCCTACGTAAATATTCCAAATGTATTGCTTGCGCAGTGCATCGGCGGCGTCTTCAAAGTCAGTCAATATGATTAACACGCACACTGGAGGGGGTCTTAACCCGCACCCCACCGGGGGTCCGGCGCCACCTTCGCCCCACCGGGGGCATCGATGGCCCCCACCTCTAACTCCAAAAATATGGTGGTTAGCGCAAATCTGTAAAGTGAATTAAAATGCTCGCGGGAATTCAGTAAGAAATTACTTCGCATGTTTAAGCGCTCAGGTCAATGGTTTGACCTCCAGAGGTCAAGTTAGGTCACGATAGGCTATTTTCACTCAAATATGAAATGCTTAAGAAAACTGAGCATAACTCCTAGGCCATTAGAGCTATTGAGATTTACTAAACTAAATTCGGCAGGAAAATACCAGGCCTTTCTCTGTTATGTAAAATACAATGACCTTCGCCAGTGGTTTGACCTCCAGAGGTCACCTCGTGACCTCATATGACCTGAGGTTACCAAAGGTCAAAAGGTGACCTTGCCGTATGTCCAACGAAAGCTAGTGATGAGACATACACAATGGTGTTTGATTCAGCGCTCTAGCTTAATTAGGTCAAAAGTTATTGCCAAAATACTGACTGACCCCTGGTCACCTTGGATGACCTGGGAGAGGTCAAAGGGCAAATATGAACCCTGGGATTCGTGAAAGGGTGTCCAAGAACGCTTTTCTGAGCAGACCGAGCATTTTCAATCGTTTTTGTGGCTTTTAGATTATAAGACAGCTTTTTGCCATGCTTTTTCAATGGGTGAGGTAACCTCGTGACCTGATCTCAGGTCACGAAATAAAAAATCCCGGATATACGCCTTGTAGACCCTGGCAAGGCCATGAAGTGTAAGAAGTTTCAAATTGATCGACTGAGAAACGTAACTCTTATGGAGCTCAAAAGTTGAAATGAGGTGACATTGGTTGACCTCGCCTGGTGACCTGACCTTGGATGACCCGGGATAAAACTTCCAGAGACGGTGGGAAAATGACGGGGAGAGATAAAGCCCTCAACCGCAGACCTGCGTCTTGTCGTTTTTCTGCTATCCCAAAAAAACCTTAGGGGCCATCGATGGCCCGGTGGGGCGAGGGTTAAAGCGCCCCCACCTCTCTTTCCGAGGTGGCCGGAGAAGCGGCTTTGTGCGCGCGACTCCACGTTCCCTATAGGAAACGCCTGCAAACGCCATAGGGCTTGCAGACTTAAATGCGTATTTGTTTGCTTTGCAGAAACCAGAACTCCAATGTACCATTTTGGGGAAGGAGAAGAAAATGTCCAGCGTTCAACCTTTTACAGTATTCATTTTGCTGAGGCCAGAATTAAGCTGTTTCGCAATGTTTTTCAAGTATTAAATATTGACACCTCGGTCCTCCTACCACATTACAAACTGAAGTTGTCATGAAAATGTGCGAATCCAATGCTAAAGCATTTATGAAAAAAATATTTGAGACATAACTAGTCACACTTTACCCAGAATTTGAGGGCAGGCAGGTAACTGGTACCACTTTATGGATGGCTCGGGGGCGGTGGGTGGGGCTGGGTGCGCTCGGCATGGCTGGGGACGGATCATATTTTCCAGCGGGGATCATTGAATAATATACGGGAGGTGCCTCGAATCATTTCATCAGAAATTTTCAACAATCGTAAATGAAGGGATTTTCGGAAAGATCGGAAGTAAATGGTCTGTGTTTTTATGGTCTATGAACAGTGGGCCGTGCTTATGGCTGGAATCCAAGTCCACATTGATCATAGCGGGAGATGCCTCGTCCAAAAGCCATCAGACTATTTTATGACGTCAATTGGTCGGTGTGCTGAGCGAGCGCCAGTCCTCTTTTTGTATCACTTTTTGCACACTTATGTTTTGTTATTGCCCTGTGGGATCAGTATATTTGGCTCAATGAAGTCCAATATTATGATTTGTTTACTTGAAGTGCTTTGAAAACTGTCAGGTCACAGAAGAAACCCTGGGAAATAATTAGCACGGACGCCCTCTGAAGTCTGGTTTACAAAGTGGTGTTACTCCGGTATAACTTTATCAAAACCCTAGCCCGGTTTACACACGTTGTATCGACCGGCCACCTTGTCGGCCGAGAGACTTCGCTTCTTATGCCGCCGGGCGGCGGCGCGCATGGGCGGTGCCAAGGGTGACCCGCTGGGGGATGAGCTGTAGTATTGGCCTACAGCACTAACAACCGTTGGTTTCGTCTCCACTCAACTCCAATATTTTCAGGGCACCAAATTATTATAAGCCCAATTTTATAGCTTACTCCCCAAAAAAATCCAGTCATGGCACCGCGCATGCGCGCTGCCGCTTGGGGGCGGGAAAAGCAGTAGGTATCAGGATGGTAAGCGGGTGGCCGAGAAAACGTGCGTAAACTAGAGCCCTGTTCCAGCTGTCAGCAGAGTTTTGTCAGCACCAATCAGCGGGCCGCGTTGCGCCTACGTCACAGGACTGTAGCCTCTCCCCGGAAACTAGTTCTAGAGGTTTTACGGGCTGACGGCCTGCTGTTTCCGCTGATGAAAAATAGTAAGTGCACAAAGTGGCAGTCTAATATTTTTTAATGGTGTAAAGGTTTGAGTTCCCTTTGCTTAGCAAAAAGAAGAGGCGATTATGGCGCTGATGTTACTTTTCTGGAGGAGAGGTTAGAGGTCCTGCTGACAAAACTGTGCTGACAGCTGGAACAGGGCTCGGGTTAGGATTGTAATAGTAAAAATTTCGGAAACAACGCCTCATCAATTGATGGAACATGAGCTGGAGGTTGAAAGCTCAATTCAACACAAAGCCCAAACTATCTAAAAGCAGCTACGCGCTAGAGTTGGGAGGCGCGGATGACTTCGCTGGTCCGTTCCAGGGCCCGCCCCGACTCTGATGTCTACAGCTCGGCACAAATAGGCATCTTTCAAATACTCCCGCACGCGCCGGTCTCGATCGCCCGGCCGATCAAATGAAACAAAAAAACTGTCATGCTAGGTCAATTTTAGCGAGTGGTCTGACCCCAGGTCAGTGAATTTATCCGATGTGAGCTGGTATGGTCATGACGTACCTTCTTCTTCTGGCACCTGCCAAGGGCTCATAGCTAATTTTTCCAGTTTATAATTTAAGAATTTGCCACGAGCACGTAATGTTGATATTTCGAAGTTGATATGATATGTAAGCCTACGTACTGAGAAACGTGTATTTCAGAACTTTCCCATAGACAGTTACGATGGGGAGGTCATGGCCCGCGCATGACACTAAGTCGTCGATATACAAATACCGTTTTCACATATTGAGATCCTCGGTGGGCTTATTATGTGTTATGAATCTCAGATAGACATATTAAACATAATCTCACGGCTGCCTCTTCCAATATTTTTGAAGGTAAGGTCATTTTTTAAGGTCTGGGACCTGACCTGTCATGACCTTGACTTGGAATTTGAAGGAAAGATGCGGAAAGGATCAGTTAACAGCGTAG
The DNA here is from genome assembly GCA_034440635.1 of Lepas anatifera. NCBI lineage: Eukaryota > Metazoa > Arthropoda > Thecostraca > Lepadidae > Lepas > Lepas anatifera. The sequence continues at coordinate 81,843 of JAOTON010001686.1, forward strand.
TACCAACCAAGCACTAGCCAAGGACGGTGGCACTGCGCGCTGCGTTTCTCGGAAACCTCGAAAAACCTTCATGAGGATGAAAAATACCACCAGGGTGAAGGTTAATGTGTGCATTGGGACTTTCCGACATACTGAGGTAGAATACCGCCACGTCGCACACTGCTGGGAAGGTGTAATGGGGTTTCGGAACGAGTATGCAGAATGCTTGACTGGGATTCTAATCTGTGCCATTGACGTGAAAACCAAACTCGGTTCTCCGAAACCTTTGTATAAGAGTGCTGCACTTTGCACACAAGCTAAGGTAGGCATGCAGGGACTACGGAATCCGGTTCCTTAGTCCTAAAATATTGTCTCACCCAATTTTTTTAAATTTTCGACCGATAAACGTCTTCGCCCGGCGCTTGAAGTTTGAACTCAAATCTAGTGTTACTGATAGTGTCGCATTTCAGTCTCTATAACGGAATGTATTTATCGTTTTGATTTTTTTAGATTTTAAGCACATCTTTGGACCCTCTGACACACTACAGGGCTTTATTTGTATTTCAGACGCAGCAAAAGCTATTATTGAGCCTGTAAAATTCCAAAAGCTTACTTACACTTTCCAAACTGTAAGCATCATGTGCCCCTCACTCAGTATTTTCGGTGACTCTGTTCCTCTGCTTCTGTTCGGTTGAAGTTCTGGCCCTTGTTTTGTGCTGGAATATGACCTGTCTCATTTTCTAGCAAAATACCCGTCCGAAGTTCCAAATGGCTTAAAAATTCCGGTTTTATGAGCGTTCTTGACTGCTCAGGAACTATCACGCACAGTTTTTTTCCCCAGAGGAATGTTTCATATGAAGCCAAATATCTCAGAAGCTGGCAGGCACGTCAACTTTTTAAAAGAAAACAACATGATTACTCCATTGCAGGAAACTACTTTCATCGCTCAAGACACGAACAATAATATTTTTGGTGCGGCCAGACATTTACCTACACATACCAGCTGGTGACCCATACTAATGCCCAGAGCTATTCTTATGGCGGATGTTCACAATGAACTCCTGCAGGAGCACCACCGTGGTGGCGCAGTTGGTTAAGGCGTTGCTGTTGTATTTGGGAGGTCCCTGGATCAAAGCTGACCTCTGGCAGACTTTCCTTGACCACCTCCTACCCAGGAGATGGCAGCAAAATGGGTAGTGCTTGTCTTGACACGGGAGTTTAGCTGACCAACCAGTGTCCTTGTTATTGGAAGCACGGGCCTGATCAGCCTTTAAATAGATCTACCGGTCCGGTGGCGCGCCCCGAGGGCACGGCCTCGCTTTGTGTCACCGGAGCAGTCCTCTGCTCCGCCGGGCCCGAGAAATCGGGATAGCCTCTCCATGTCATACGGTGGGGCATGTGAAAGGCAGCGTGCGGGCACGACTGTCCCGCAAGGGTGCCGATATATGAAAGCATCTGTCGTGTACATAGTTTGACTGTGTGTATATGTGGTGCAAATATGTAGAAATGTCCCCATGTCGGGGACGCAAAAATATTATGAAACTCCTGCAGGAGCCTTGGTTGACACTTAGCTTCGTCGTTAGAAAGCGCAACACTGTCAACAATCTTTTCCCGTCGGGGATGTGGTCAAGTGAGCAGAGTTGTGCGTTTCAGAAATTTCTTGAGTCGACTCAACTCAGCTCAAGTGCTGAGAGCGGTTGACTCATGATCAAGAGTTCATTGAGTCGATTCAACTCCGACTCAAGGCTAAATTCATCTGACTCAACTCCAACTCAACTCACGACTCAACTCAACTCAAACTTCGACTCGTTTTTAAAATAATATAAATACATGATAAATATATAAATAATATTTAAAAAATTAGGAAAGAAATCAATAAACTAACAAACAAGCTGTTCAGAAAGTCTGACATGAAACGGAAGATTAATAGAAGGAAAATTAATTCATTGGCATTCAAACATTGATTAACAATTAGCCAGCAACCATGAATAACTTTGTAATTCTTCCAGACTGGTACTGCCCAAAAAGGCCACCACATGTTGCACCTATTTCTAAAAAGGATCATTGCATATTAAACTAGGCAAATGGAATGGAAAGGAACCTAAAAGTGCTAAGGTTACACCAATACAGGTAACAAATTGAGCCTCCATACTGTCAAAAAAAGGTCCAAGCTAAAAAAACATGATATTAACTGTGTTTTTGGGGATGTTTTGTGGCTCTCTTCGTCCCTTCGCACTGTTCACGCGAAATACTTCGCTGGTCCTGCTTATATTCCACTCGGGGAAAGAACATGATCATCGTGAAGAAAAAGGTCACAAAACAACACCATGTGTTTACCATTCACGGTCAGAATACAGAAGGCCTTATTTCCAGCGTTGCCAATTGTCAGAAACCAAAATATGTTTTTTTATAAATAACATCAGACAATTTCAGTACTTAATTTAGCTACTAAACATCTCTATCTAGAGATGAGCCTTGCAAGCACGGCGCAGCAGATACAACTGATGCGCACCACAACAGTATGGTATTGTTTTTTTCTGTTAGAGAACAATGCTAGGTAATCTTTATAAATGAACATTAATATGCCATGACTTGAATAAAAATTTAAGCAATAACTACTAGAGTACATAGCTGCAATTGCTAATTCTAAGAACTACAGCAAACCCTAAAAAAGTATACCATATATGACAAAGGACCGTAGAAATTGAAATTCTATCAACGTGTTGGATTTTAATATATTCATATTTTAAACCCAATCCAATTTTGAGCTTGAGAACCTTCAATACAATACATACATATCGCGCTTCAAAATTGTGGAGCACGATTTCATAGAAAATTGCTAATGTATAGCTTTCCAAATAAAAATTTTTTTAGTGGCCTTCCTACGATCAGCCCAAGGCTGGGGCCGCGTTTCCATCTCCGATGCCAAGCAAGGAACTCTGATCAGACAAAAAAGTAACATAAAATGATTCCTCTGATTCTTGCAATAAGGGTATTGCAACATTTCTGTCCAATCAAGGGTCCACTTTTTCATGCTAATAGCAGTAGCTGCTATTAGTAGGCAAAATGAAAACAGCGGCGGCAGACGGCGCATTTGAGACATTAGAAACAATATCATATGTAACTCAACAAATATTTATATTACTGTTTAAATTATCACGTGACAATTACAATAAATAATAATAATTTTTGGGGCTTATCGACGCACCAACTGCCAGGGTCATATGGCGTCGCCAACTCTTTCCCTGTTGGAAGGGTTTCTCGGGAGCCAGCTTGCTCCTTGTTCAGGGGAAGCCGCCGGGCCTTGAACCCGGGTCGGCTGCGTGGCAGACAGCTACGCTGACCACTCCACTACCGCGCCCCCAATTACAAGTTTGGCCCTGGAGCTACGTAAGCTTGAGCCTATGCTTGGTTGAATTTGTTCTTCAAAGACAGCAATGACGCACAGTATTCTCAGTCGACGACTACTGACGACGTGTGTTGTTGCAGAGGTTGAAGTAGAGAAGTAATGTTAAATATTGAAGATGATAAGTTTTTGATAGATTTAAAATGTATTTTGTAGTGCGTTCCACCACTTCAAATGTTTAAGTGTGATAGGTATCCGGACCGCGGAGCATGGCCCGGGTACCTATCACAACCATCTGCGTCTTCTGGGTGTTGACTTTCATGCCATTATGGCAGAACCAATTGAAGGCAGAACTGAGGGCAGATTCCAAGCGGGTTATAACCAAATGTAAATCTTGTTTTTACCACAAACCATGATACTCGTGTCGTCTGCATAACAGACCGTCGTTACTCCCTCACCTATACACAAGCTCAGGTCGTTCGCAAAAAGCGCGTACAAAATACAACTAAGCGTTCCTCCTTGAAAAATACCAGTTTTAATATCCCGTGTTTTAGACAAATTTAGACCCCCAGTTCTGCAGACGCAGCTGGTTGGACAGGCACCCCCTACTCGGCAGTTGCCTCCCGCTCCGCGATCGGCGCCGGTCACGTTTCCACGCAGCTGCACCTGCTGTGTATGGCCCTCAAGGTAGCTGCGGAACCAGGCAGTGTCAATTCCATAGAGAGCCAGTTTTTCAAGTAATTTGGTATGCGGGACCACGTCAAAACACTTTGAAAGATCCAAAAGTACTAGAATCGTAATTTCGCCCAGGTCCATGGCCCGCAAAGCTGTATCGGTAATGACATGAAGCGCTGTCTCAGTAGAATGAAGTTTTCTATATCCGTGTTGCGCGTCCGAAAATAAGAAATTGTCTTCCAAGTACTGAGTAAGCTGTTTTTGCACAACACGTTCGACGATTTTAGTTATGGCCGGAAGAATAGAGATAGGGCGGGTATCAGCTGGTACCGAACTACCTTGCTCTTTGGGATGGGCGTAACTAAAGCATGCTTCCAGGTGCTAGGTACACGCCCACTAACAAGACTGGAATTACCCGGCCGCCGAGCGGGCCGACAAGCTCAGCCGATCCATGGCGGATGACACGCGACGATATCTTTGCGCGATTTTACTCTCCTTCAAGTTAAAGGAAGCAAGCATTTGTCAGCACGTGCAAAAATATGTATGTATGTACACCGGACACTGGTTTGCAACAGTGCACGGAAATACGGGAGCTGGCGCCTCCGTGAGCTGTCTGAGCTGAGCTGACATTAGGCTGTCACAGTAGGCAGCTCTGTTCCGTACAGTGGCGAACCCAGGGGGAAGCAAAAGCGATATGTCCCCCAAATGGAAAGCTAGGGGCAAAACTATGTTTTGACCCCACCCCCTCCCTCAAGCGGTCAACCTCCTTTATGCCCCGACTCCTTTTTAATTTATAAGCAAGATTTCGGAGCTTCAACTCTTAACTTCAAACAGAACCAGTTAAGTTCAGTGTAAGTATTGGATCTTGAGCCCATACGTTTCACCCCGTGACGTTTTTTGCCTTTTGGCTCAAATATCCCAAATCCTACTGTCAAGTCATATTATTGTAGCACAATTTTTCACTGCGTGACGTTTTTTTCTCTTTTTTCCTTTTTGACTTTGGTTTGCTCCTCCCAAACCGACTGGCTAGATCTGCCACTGGTTCCGTCGATGTCTTCAGAGAGCTCTCGCGCCTGCATGGTGTTCAGGTTTATGGGTGTGAAACGATGAAACCGTTGGGTGCCCTTGATCTTCGACGCCGAGCTGTACCGCTGTATCAGTGGTTTTGACATTGCAAAGACCTCCTCTCTACTGACAAACTCGAAATGGATTGTGGTGTCGAAGTATTGCGTCAGAAAAGAGAACTTCAATAGAGGATCCAAGGTCTTATCCTATTCTTCTCTCCTTAAGCTTACCTGGGCTGTTCTTCTTCTTCTTTGCCTCCAAATCCGTCACAGGCGTTCTTCCCGTGGCTGGTAGCAAAGAAGTGTCATTCACATGGTATTTGAAAGTCTATATGGATGATAACAAGCATTGATAAAGTGAAAATTGCTTTTGTATTGGCCACCGCACCTGTCTGATACGTAATGTATTTTCTTCAAACTTGGCATGTGGGTGCGTAGCCAAGGTACGGGTTTGTGCTGCAAGGTATGAACCATGACGTGAGAGTGCTTTAAGTCGTCACTTAAAAAAACAACTTCTACTGCACTGGACTCCATCCTCAGTCCAGTATGGAACAAAAGGGTGTGCAGTCACCTACTTTGCAGACCAGTGATACGACTGAGCAGCAATTTGCACAGTACATTTATAATTTTCTGATAAGTCATCGATGACTATGGCTTCCCCTTTGGTGCCTTTTCTTTCCAGTTTGCTATATAATGCCCTCGAGCCGTAGAGATGTACTGGTGACGGGTTAGGTTACATACCTTCTCACTCAGGGAATCAACAAATCGCTCTATATTATCTACGCAATCCGAAAGCGTCGATTCTCTCTCTGATTTTTACCATTCCATAAACGTAATATCTTCAGAATCCATTTGCACGGAGTCATAAGAGTATAAATGCTCCCTAACCTCCTCCTCTCCAGGGCTCCGTTGACGTGAGGGTGTCCACTGTCACCGTAATGTTATATGTTTCAATATCACTGTTTCAATATATCACTGTTATATGTTTCAAACGTTTCGTGACTTTTTCGTATAATCACGGCACTTTGCTAAAGGTGTCCGGTATGACGTACATTTGACATTTATGACCTAATATAAGTTATAAAATTGAGCTCAAATGAAACAGTTAAAAGGCCTTACAAATCCCGGAACATGCGTTTTCCTAACCCTCTTAATTGGCGAGATCTCAGGGGAGGCATTTTGGGACCCCTTCATTACGTGTTGACGCCAGACCACCATCCACTGTGCGTGTTAAAAACACCAGTAGATATAAAAAACGGATGCTCTAAACGATTTTATTGGACGGAAAAAAGTTTAATCTTAAATTTGAAAAATTCCATTTTGAAAAAAGGTGTACCAGCAAATTTGGGATATGACAAGGTCAAATCATAACTTTTTCAAAAGTGACCTAGGGTAAAATGGACTTCAGATTAGAGTTTTTCGGTTCATTTTGAATGGGGAAATGTATCTTTAATGCGTAATTCATCAGCTTCTGAGGGTTTTGTGCTCACCTAAAAAATGCACTGTAAGCATATTTAAAAAAAAATGCCTGAGACAATAACTTCTAAAGTTTTACTCCGATCGAGCTATAACTCTCAGATTCGGCTTTGAGGCCCATGAGAACCCTATATGCCCATTTTAAAGAAAATCGAAGGGGTACCGTGTAGGCCTTGGTCGATTGGTGCTGGAATTGCTCATTTGTGTCTAGGGATTTCTTCTGACCGGATCAGGATGGGCCTTTCAAATAAGCCATTGAACTGTAGAATTATTGATATACTGAGAAAAATTGAAACTCTGATTTAAACAATTGAACCGCTGGAGGGAAACGTTATTTAAAGGAGGTTGAAGGAGGCTTGCAACAGGCAGGCAAATTCAAACACTTACTTCACATGTTTACCTGTCGAGCCAACTTTTTCGCTAACTCATTTGACTCGCTGTCTTCACAACTCAACTCAACTCAACTCATTGACATGTTGTGAACCGACTCAACTCAACTCAACTCACTGTCTAATTTTTTTACTCAACTCAACTCAACTCAGAGTTGACTGAGTCGGAATTTGAGTTAAACTCTGACTCTGACTCGCAAGTCGCACAATTCTGCACTGAGACTGCTTATTCTTGGTTAGTATCCCGAAGTCATGCTGTGTTCATTTCACGGTATACTATGAAGATATTTACCTCATCCCGTAAATCATCCCATAAATGCAATTACCTCATCCACGTTTTTTCTTTATATTTACCTTGACGTAGCCTTTTTGGGCTTTTAGGGTTTAGACGTTTTAGTTTCTGGATTTTGGCTTTTTAGGCTTCCAGTATTTTAGCGTTTTTACTGTCATCTGTTTTATAATATTTTTAGGTTTCTTGGTCATTCCCACAACACTCTGCGGCTTATGGCACCCTGTCTCCAGCAGGCCTTCCGATAACTTATAAAGAGAAGTCGGCACTTTTTGACCACAGAATTTCTCCACTTTTCTACGTTGCGTGCTCTTCCAGAATTTTCATGGTTTTAGATTTCTCAATGATTGGCCTGGCCTGCTTTCACATTTTCTCCTTTTTTCGTTGGTCCCATTCTCACTGAAGAGGATAACCACGGACACACTTGACGAGAGGAGAGTCGTGTATTTTTCTAAGGAATAAGGAACACCGTCAGCGATTGGGTATAGAGTCAGAATGTGATGTGAGTGAGGCACATCTCTCAGGCACTGGGGATCTCATATGCAGCCCAGGCAGTGACAGAATGGATCATATAAAATCAGTAAGGTTTCAATGGGATGACTTGTAAGACCTTCCGGCCTATTTATTGTGAAGGAATACTGTATAAAAATAATGCAACATAGTCAGGAGTAACACATGAGGTAAGGGTTATAGAAAATGGTTTATAAATCATTAATATGGATCTTGCATCCCACTCTAACATCGGGACGATATGTGAAGGGTACCTAACACGAAGGCCAAGTTCAAAAGTCACAGACCAAAGCTATTGACCCAAATGTTTTCGGTCAGACGACGTCACTCAGCAGACGTATATTAAGATGTGACGTCATGCTTAAGGTTACTCAATGTTAAGGTCAAGGTCATTGTTTTTTCAAAGGCATTGGTTCAAGGTCAAGCTTGCATTTCCCGCCAAGTGTTTTTTATATTGCTTGTTGTAGTGTACAACTTCCTGCGATCGCATTTGAATACACCAGGCTGGATAATTGTTGGCTTTTCTGGCCAACCATGGCAGCCTTGGTTACCCTTTAGCTTTATATTGCGAACCCAAAACATGTCAGTCACCTCATATTTCATCAATTTTACTCAGAAACTTTTTTATCTCTCGTGGTGATTACGTTTTATTGTTAGTAGATTCCAAAATATAAGGCTGCCGAGTGTCAATAGGCAAGCGATCGATAGCTGGGAGCAAACAACACAAGCTACATGTTGATTCGCCAGTGTGTGGGCAATAGTTCGCTAACAAAAGAACAAAAAGTGTTTAGCATCGTGTGTGCAGATTTAAGTACAATGTCTGTAAATTATTGGGAATATATCACATGATGACGTAAATGGCCAATGGCTTTTAATAGCTTTGAACCTAAAATTTCACAGAACATTGTGTGGGTCGTTCCATCCATGGCCTTAGTCTTCCTTTGGCGTATTTCCAACAATTTTGCGCATAATCACGGCACTTCCCAAAAGGTTCCCAGCACGGCCTAGATCTAATATTTATGACCTCGTTTGACCTTGAATGTAGTGATCAAGCTCAATAAAAGTTTAGCATAATATCAGCATAGCCCTGACAAAGCCAACAAACGGGCGTTTCCGGCTCTCTTAGTTTCCGAGATCTCAGAAAGACTTGAGGACTCCTCTCCACTGCGCGTTGACGCTAGCCCCTTCTACTGCGCATGTTAATGAACTACGATTAACCCGCGCTCCACCGGGGGTCCGGTGCCACACTTCCCTTACAGGGACATCGATGCCCCTCCCCCTCAAACTCCGAAAATATAGCGCAAATCTGCAAAGTGAATTAGAAAGCTCGCGTGAATTCAAGAAACTACTTCTCATGTTTAAGCGCTCAGGTCAATGGTTAGACCCCCTGAGTTCAAGTTAGGTCACGATAGGCTATTCTCACTCAAATGTGCAATGCTTAAGAAAACTGGGCATAACTCGTATGCCATTAAAGCTTTTGATATCTGCGAAGTACATTTGGTAGGAAAAACATTTCTCCGCTATGTGGAACGTAATGACCTCCCGCCAGTGGTTTGACCTCCAGAGGTCACCTCGTGACCTAATATGACCTGAGGTCGCAAAATGTCAGAAAGTGACCTTGCCATGTATCAAATGCAAGCCAGTGACAAGTCATGTACGATGAAGTTTTATTCAGCGCTCTAGCTTAATTAGGTCAAAAGTTATTGTCAAAATACTGTTATTGACCCCTGGTGACCTTGGATGACCTCGGATAGGTCAAAGGGAAAATATGGTCCATGGGATCCGTGAAAAGGTGTCCAAGAACGCTTTCCTGAGCAAGCGGAGCATTTGCAATCGTTTTTGTGACTTTTAATCATAAGGCAACTTTTCCCCATGCTTTTTCATTGGGAGAGGTCACCTCGTGACCTGACCCCAGGTCATGAAATCGAAAAATCCCGGATATACATATTGTAAACCCTGGAGGGGTAATAAAGTGTAGGAAGTTTCAAATCAATCGACTAAGAAATGTAGCTCTTATAGAGCTCAAAACTTGAAGTGAGGTGACCTTGGTTGACCTCGCCTGGTGACCTGCCGCTGGGTGACCTGGGGTACAAAATTTCAGGAATGGTGAGAAAATGATGGTAGGAAAATGTGCTGCGTCCTGTCGTTTTTCTGCAATCCCGAAAAAACCCTGGGGAGGCCATCGATGACCCTCGGTGGGGCGAGGGTTAACCAAACACCATGTTTTGAGTCTTGTCAACAAGCCAGTGTTCTCATTAAATTCGTCTGTGCCAGTCACCAGCCACCACACATTCGACTAATGTGTTTTATGGTCCTGCCTCCTTAACCTTCGCCCGGTGGGGTCTTTTTAGACCCCCTCGGGTTTTTCCAAAGTGACCAAAAAACGGCGGCGCTGCGCGCCGCCAAACTTAGTCTATCTATTTCTTCATCAGTTTTACATCTTTCCTGAAAATTTTAGCTCAAGGTCATGTTAGGTCAGGTCACTAGGCGAGGTGAAGTGACCTCACCTAAAAAAATGTTTAAGACTGCATAACTAAAAGGCGGGTTAATTGATCAAGTTGAAATTCATACCACATATTGGGCCCACCAGGAGCTACAACATATGTTCCGGGATTTTTCACATTGGTGACCTAAGTTTATGTGCAGAACATGACCTCCCCATTGTACATACATGGGGAAAATCACGAAATGGGCTTTTCTCAGTAAGTATGAGTGGAATCAACTTCAAACATCGGTTACGGCCTACTCCTACCTCATTTTTGAAGTTAATGCTAAAAAATTTGGCTTGTGACCTTTGAAAGGTCACCTTAGGTCAAATAAACATTTTTTAGTGCTTTACTCTATTAATTTTGAATAAACAAAGATAGAGCTTTTATTTTATCACCGAAGTGTTTGTATAGTCACTGCAAGTCAAATGATATGTATCATGACTATACCAGGTCAAGTTAGGTCACACCGTTGACCTGGGTCAGGTCAAATTTTCAAATTTGAGCTGGCATAGCAATATTATATATCATTCGATTTGTATTGACGAGACGATGACAATGGTGCATCAACTATGGCTGTATCCTGCTTGGTTTAGAATTTATTAGCGAAAATGGAAACGCCCTTATGCATGGGTGGCTATGGACATTGCCAGGAACATTCCCAATATTCAGTGACCTGTAGCTCCCTAGGCTTTGAGCTGACACGAAAATGAACTGCGATGAAAGAGCAACTCAAGAGCTTTCGAATGGTGTTAGAAAAATTTTTCTAGCTATCACAGGTTCTGAGATATAGGAGGTTTTCTTAGTACACCACATATACCGATTTACTCTATACTCCATAGATACCGACTTTGACCTGTTTTGACCTCTGGTGACCTTAATATTGACCTGAAGAGAAAATTGACTGAAGTAGTTTCGATATCATTTCCGAAGAGCTTTTGATTGCCGTTTTGCGCTTTTTTTAGCTTTCTTAGTTTTTGAGATCGTGGGGGTCTTTTTAGCCTCCACGATGTGGACCACGATGGACCACGATGTGGCCGTGCGTGGTAAGCACTTATTCTAATGTCCCGTCACAGGCTATTTCTAAGCTTCATTAATCCGATTCATTATTAATGACAGCAATTTCTAACTAGACAAACAACGGGCCACTATTCCCAGAATTTTGTAAAGTCAAAGGTGTCTGTTTTTGAAAGCGAGGAAAGCCAGTTATTCTCGGGCTTCTGTTACCACTGACTGCGACTCGAAATGTTACAATTAAAATGATCTGAGTAGCAAGAGTGGTGCAATGGGTTTCTTTGTGAAATATGATCTTCTCGCTGACATAAAACTAGTCAAATTAGTTCCAATAAAGTTTTCGGTTTCGGGCTGCTTCTATATTCCACTAATGCTCGCGTTTAAACTATAGACCTTTCTTCTAATTTGGCACAAATCATAATATGTGTGTTACCAGAAACGACACGTCGACCCCAGCTTCCAATGCCCATGTCGCATAGTAAGGAATAGCCATAGCAT
>JAOTON010001688.1:0-87005 GCA_034440635.1 Lepas anatifera
TGGGTAACTCAGAAAAAGTAATGAGGCATTGGTAAGTGCAAGAGGCATAAGCATGTTATTTCACAAGGTGGAACATGGGAATTTTTGGTACCATGCAATCCGTTCGAGGACGTCGTGTCAATTTCTGAAGTGCAGGTGCAGGAGCTGTCGTCTGTTCGTCCTGAGAATTGATGATGATGATTTAGGGAGTTTTAGGCACCTGCAGTCTTCAGAGGCCATACGTGCCCGTCAAGTGTTTTCATTACATTATCCTAAGACTGTCCTTCCTAGCTAAAGTGGCCATACAGAACTTGCGGAAATCTAAGAATTCCTAACGGGTGTGTGTACTACGCCGTAACCTTCTTCTCTCAGGTAAAATAAAACTTTTCCAACGTCTACTAGTGTGTCATCGCTTCCAGGATCTGTACCACAGCGGAACCGAGGAAAGAACCGGAGCTGACTTCGTTTCAGCTGGTCGCAGCTGTCGTAGTAGCAGATAAAACATGCCGTACAGTGAGGCAGCGGCTGCCACAGTGCGAGCACCGCTTGGGGGCGGTGTTAAGTAGATAATGGGCGTGTGTCGCGTAGCAGTGACCTATTCGAAGCCTAGTGAGGCTTACCTCCTCCCTTCTGTTTCTCCTGCTGCTCGACTCCCTGTGGTTTAATCGACATGGACGCATGTTCTCCGGGGTGCATGGATCTGGCTCCGCAGCGTCCACCCGGCCTGCCACTTTGGCATCTGAGCTAACATCTTAAACGATGGCTCTGGCGTCTGTGGCTTGAATTTCTAAACCTGCGTCAGGGGTGCAACCTCACTTCGCGTCTTTAGCCAATTTATCAACTTCTGGTCATTTCCTAAATGCCAACGTGGTTCTTCGGTACCAAAGAAAACACGTCAGTACTCTCGGGAGGCAATCACTGTCAGAAGCTTTTTGGATCGTCGAGCCAGTTCTGCCGCGTGTGGCGTGGAGGGCAGGAGGGCCGTCAGAGAGCGTGCTGAGTCTGTTATAATAATACATCGTTCTTCAGGGGTGCGTCTGATGTGTCCTAAAACCCACAAAAATAGCGTGTATAGTTCCGTGGTGAAAACCGAAACAGTCGCTGGTAAACTGAAGCCCTGCGTGGCACCATCCCCCATGAAGGCACTGCCAGCGTCTCTGGTGCCTTTAGAGCCGTCGGTATAGAAACGGTTCTGTGTTTCTATGTAGGTTCATTTTGTGCAGAGCCAAGCTTAAGCAACTCTGTGGGCAGGATCGAGGATTTTTATAGCGCAGCAAGTTTGAGGTCATGCCATTTTGGGAGCAGTGAGTTCGCCACGGTTCCCTGTGTGCTGGCGGTCTAGTTTCTGCGATCTGTTTCAGATTTATTTTGGGTAACCTCAAGCCATTGTAAGACGCGCGTGTACAGAGTGCAAGTGAGACGAGCATGCCGCGCCGTCTCCGAGAGTGGCTGTTAACGCCTCTATCAAATATCCATTTGTGGGTTGGGTGGGAGGGATGTTGTCGGATCTTTGCTGGTGTATGCGAGCATGCTAACCTTTACGGCTAAGCATCTGAAGCGACAGTTCGTTGGCGTCGATGATGAAACTGGCTCTGCGGGAGGTTTGGAACGCACCCGTCGCCATCATCCCCATGCCGAATGGTGAAACAGCGCCCAAGGGCCGTTTGACGCCCGTTAAGAGCAAATAGCTGTCGTATGCTACTGAGCCGTACTCCAAGACAGACCTCCGATCAGGGCGCGGTAAAGGTGCCAAATAAGTGACACTCTCGTCTGCGCCATAATGATGTACGATGAGACCATTTTTAAAGGGAATGTGGCACCTTCACAACGTGATTTTAACTGAGATAGCCAAGTTGTAAAGCAGGTCGGAAAACTCGTACTCCATATTTCATTTGTTTTGGAACTCGATATTTCCGTAGGAAAAAGCTAAAACTCATTCGACACCTGTGCCCTCAGCCCTCCGTCGCCGGCGGCCATTGTTGTGAGCCATTGGTGTGACGATATATGCTGACGTCACGATCAACATCAGCCAATCGAAGCCCTTGAAGCGCCTCCACTACGGTAGCGGTCGCTGTGACGGCGACATTATCCACAGACCGATATTTATTTTCGTTTTCCGCTGGTCGTTACGAGAAGGTCACCTCTGAAAGCGATTCGTATGTGTATGGCGACAAGCATTGTGCGCGCTGCCGCTTTCAAGGTTGAGTCATCGCCGCACCAGCCGGCCGCGGTAGATATCGACCTACTTCGCGGTCAGCAGCTGTGAAATTCGTCCTTATGTTCTGTATCTCAGTGAGCCAGGCCAACTAACACTAGGCCTGAATGCTTGAATGTGCTTGACCGGGCGGAAAATAAGCTGGTTACTCCGGTACCGTTATTGCCGACAAAGTTTAATTTGTGGCCTAATTGGTTTCGCACGTTGCCGCTTCAGGCGGCCGTTTGTCACGCGTAGCGACCTAGTCATTTCGGTTTGGCCGACACGGGTTCTGGCGGTGCGCTTAGTGCTTCAGGTCATTCTCCAGGATTTCGGCAGACGTAACGAGAAATTAGCAAAGGAGCAGCGATGTGAGCTTAGTGTTATGGCGTGGGGCTGTAATATACTTCTTGAAGTGTCAGCCATGCCTTTTCACGGGAGATTCGTGGCATACGCGTCGTCCAACACGCTTTAGGCGACTACACTCTGCCGGACGATACGTACCACGGAGTGTCTTCGTGAAAAGGCATGGCTGCCGCTTCAAATTCTATATTACATTTTCGCCATAACTTCAGCTTACATCCGCTTACTTCTGCTAATTTTCATTACTTCTGCCGTCCACGGGTAGATACTGTAGCACTAAGCACAGTCACCAGCAACCCATGTCAGCCAGACCGAAATGACCTAGGTCACACGTGTGTGGCCAGCAGCTCCCTGGCGGTGCTGTGCGGAAACCACCTGCAGGCCTAAATTAAACTTCTTTTCAGCCAATAACAGTACTCAGAGTAATTATTTTCCACCAATTCAAGCCTTTTACCCAATCATTAGCTTAACCTAACTCCTCAAATACACAACCCAATAATAATTTCTACAGTATGACTCGGAAGTAGGTCAACATCTACCGGAAACCGGTGGTGCAACGATCAACCCAAAGCGGTAGCGCGCCAGTGCTGTCGCCTTTACATTAACGAATCACCCAGAGGCGTATGCTGCTCGTGACAAACAGCAAAATCAGCCGTAGACACCCAGTCTACACCTCACCCGATCTCAAAAACACGATCCACCGATCGGAAAAAGAATACCAATGCGGAAACAGCAGTACAGAGTCAGTCGTAACAGCTCGAGAAGTCAAGTGCTGTAAAAACAAAAAATAAATTCCGGGAGAACCGCCACTTTTTTCCACTATGAAAGGCCAAAACCGGAGGAGAGAATATCCGCGAATTTGGTAATTTTGAAAAGCCATTGAGGCATTAAATACAAGACCAAATACACTCTATAAACGAATCAACAATAACTTATTCTGGGCCAAACTATCAATGTGGACAGGAAGCAATTGCCAAGGATTTCACAAGAAATCACCAAAGTTTCGAGAGAAAGTAACCTTAGGCTCAACCTTGCGTGACAACTATTCACCATTTCGGGCAATAATACAATATTCCGTTTAATCAGAATAAAACGTATCTCTGAATTTCATGACAAAATAACGAAGCCACGAAAGTCTTAGGCTGGGAAATTGTAGGTAAGTCTCTTCATTTAAACCTCGGAATTAACAAAACCTTTATCCAAAAGAATACTAAAGCAAATTAAATTACCTCAATTATAATTGATTATTGAGACTGCAAGCAAAGCAATGCACTAACACTTAAGTGGATGCTGGTAGTATGTGAACGTTACGGCGCGGATCCATTCTACATCTAATCATTCGCCAAAATGATTAACAACCGCTTACGTCCTCGTAAGTCTAGCAAAATGCTGTGACCGCAAAAAGTTTGTCTTAAACTTCCAAACTGTAAAACCAAAATAAAGGGCAACTGAGTGCAAGAGTGATTTTCATTGAGATAAATGGCCGTCTGGAAGATCATTGCCACTACAATCCAGCTACGCAAACCAATTATCCAATGAGCTCACAACTTACTTGTTCTGGTAGCAAGGTCAACTCCTGCTCATGGTCCAGGCCGGCATGTGCATTTGGAAAGCAGCGTTAGGAAAGAGTATACAAGCACATTCCAGCCATCATCTCTCGCATTCTGGAAAGTCATCCTTGAAATTCTAAGGCAAACTTCGAACGGCTTCTTGGCAAACATTCGCTGCATGAGGTCAAAAGTACTCTTCCCAACTAAAATCCTAGTGAAGTTCTCTGCTTGAAAACATGACGTATTCTGCTTGGAACATTAACCCTAATCCCCCTGTTGCGATAAAAAACATGGGAATGTTGGAGAGTGCTCTTAACAACTATTGAAAAAGGAATTAAGTAGGTATGCAGCAAAATATCCACGACTATCATCCTCCGTGAACAGTAAAGAAAATTCTGGATTTACCCGAAAACACATACGCGAAGCGGCAAAATATTTTCTACCTGTCAGGCTTATCCACCATTTCTACGATTCCTACCGTGGGAAAGATAACTGACATGAGTCACGACTACTCCACTACTCCCGTAAACGGCAGAAGAAAACTTACAGTCTGTCCAACTTTTCTGATCATGTCAATATTTAAGCTTTACAACCAAATCATGAGATTGTTTTTGCGCGTGAGACAAGCCATCGTAAGCGTCTCGGGCGATATCAAGGTAAAGTGGCAAAAATATCCATCCCAGCCAATGAATTCTGGAATAGATAGTGAAATCCTCAAGAAACCTAGCAAACGATCCCTGTCTATTATACTTGGAAATGATTAGGTTGTGAAACTACAAAATCCATTTTCGGTGCACTAGACGTGGGAAAATCCTCGCTTTTGTTACTTAAGCTCTGATTTTAATCCACGTTTTCTCAATTCCATGAATGAAATTTAGGCAGCACAGTCCCGCGTCAATGTCATGTCAGACAATCGTCCAAGTGTCGGAAATATCAAACAACAATCAGTAACAGAATAATCAAAACACGTAATTGACTTCGAAGGAAATCACTGAAAACCCTAACGTTGTCCACCAATGATACACCAGTTCACGAGCTAAAGCTGAGCTGCACCTTCCCACCATCACAGTAAGCAAAGAACTGTCCCTGTGGTGCAACACGCGTCGGCAGACACAAATCACTGAGGAGTGCCGGAAGTAGTCGCGTGACCCAGCGGCAGGACAGTTCCGCGCGCATAGGACGAGCCGAGCCGTGCGCGTCACGGGCCTGAGTCCAAGCCTCAGTCGATCACCGGCGGTCGAAAGCAAGACAATTCCAGGAATAACCTGTACCACCACAGCACGGACAGTACCATGATGACCAGCGGTGATGATGAGCAACGTGGCAGGTTCGTTTCCGCCTGTCACCAAATGTAGTCGCTTCACTTGTTTGGACGACACGTACCACGGAGGTCTCCGTGAAAAGGCATGGCTGCCGCTTCAAATTTATCTTACATTTTCGCCATAACTTCAGCTTTGACCCAGCGGCAGAAGCTTTGCCCTTTCACGAGACCTCCGTGGTACGGTGTCGTCCAACAAGTGGAGGCGACTACTTATTGGTAGTAACGTGGGGAGGTCATGCTCTGCACATGACCTTAGGTCACCAATATCAAAAATCCCGGAACAATTCGTTGGAGCTCCTGGTGGGCCCAATATAGTTATGAGTTTCAACTTGATCGATTAACCCTTCTATTAGTTATGCGGTCCTAAGCATTTTTTTTAGGTGAGGTCACTTCAGCCAGCCTGGTGACCCTGACCTGATATGACCTTGAGCTAAAATTTTCAGAGAAGATGTAAAAATGATGAACGAATAGGTAGACCTAGTTTAGCGGCGCTGCGCGTCGCTGTTTTTGCCTTTGGAAAAACCCGAGGGGGTCTAAAAGACCCCCACCCGGGCGTAAAGGTTAACACGCGCATTGACGGGGGTGGGTACCCGCCCCTTCCAGTTTTTCGGAGATAGGAGAAGAACGGCGGTGCGTAGCGCCGCCGTACTTGGCATACTCTTTTCCCTCAACGTTTTTACGACTTCTGTGAAAATTTTAAGGTTAGGGTCGTCTCAGGTCAGGTCACCAGTGAGGTCAAGTGACCTGACCTCAAAAAAAGTTTAAGATAGCATAAGTCAGGGACAGGGTGAACTTATCAGATTGAAACTCATATTACGTAATGGACCCACCGAGTTCTCTAAAATATGTTCCGGTATTTTTGACATCGATGACCTAACGTCAGGTACGAGGCATGACCTCTCCATTGGAAATACATAAGAAAATGGTTTTACTGAATAACTCAGTAACAGATGGTGATAGAGCATCTATTGTAGCTGCATTAGACTTCCTCGTCTCTGCGGCTCTAATGATATGCATTTTATATAATTTGACCTCGACCTGACCTCAGCCTCAGGTCAAATTCTTGATTTGACCAAGCAAGGTCAAATTTTACATCATTGATTCGGCTTGCTGCGAGGATTCCTATAGGTTAACACCCGCACTGGAGGGGGTCTGGCACTAACGCGCACTGGAGGGGGGGCCTGGTAGGCCCTCCCAAGATCTCGGAAACTAAGAGGGTTAGAAAAACGCCACTTGGTAGGTGGGTGGGGGCTATGGTGATCTACATGATGACAAATTTTCATTGACCTAAGTCAATATCTTCAAGGTCAAACGAGGTCGTAAATGTCAAATATTGGCCATGCTGGGATCGATTGGTAAATGCTGTGATTATGCAGGAAAATGGCGGGAATAAGCTAAAGGCGGACAAGGTTCATAGAGAAGAGGTCTCAAAGAGGCTTGCCCACAACTTTTTGGGTCAAGGTCATTCAAGGTCATTGACCCTTTAAGGTCACCATATGGTATACTACTTTTATTATTTACACTTTTGAATAACACTCTAGCCACTGTTTGGCGGGAAATGAGGATTGACCTTTCCAAATGACCTTGACCTTGACCTATGACCTTGACCTTTGTATTGGGGTACCCTCCTCGGATGACGTCGCCATAGCATAATATATGTCAGACGGGGTAACGTCATTTGGCCGGGACGCACAGTGGTCAGTGACCTTGAAAGTGCAGATATGACCTTGACCTGTGACCTTGACCTTGACTCTTGACTTTCATGTGAAGTGACCTTGAGCATATAGTCCCGCTTATATGACGTTATGACGTCACCACTCGGTCTTCAATGCAAGCTAACTGGTCCGGACCGCGCGTTTACGGCGATCTCAAAATGCAGGTCTGACTTTGAATGCCTATAAGTCAAAAAATTTTCGGCTGATTTTCAAAAGTCTTCACCAATCGACGCGCTATTAAATTTCTGTTAAATGTGGCCAGGTTTCGTTTTTCGGCTACAAGCGGTTTCCTCCGGCCACCTCGGAAAAACAGGTGGGGGCCTCCGAGGCCCCCTCCAGTGCGCGTGTTAAGTCGTTTTGCTCTATCTTTACTTGTTCAGATGTAATGGCCGAAAACCTTTAATTTACATGTTATCCCTATGACGGCATGTTTTGACCCCTCGTGACCTTAATGTGACCGGACAAAAAAATGGTGCAATTATTTTCGATGGAGAAGTGGATGGGCTACCCAATGCCGTTTACCGTTTTTCGCTACCTGCCGTGGTTCTCGAGATCTTTGGGGGGCGATACCCGCCCCTCGTCAGAGAGAGGGTGGCCCAGACCCCCGTCAATGCGCGTGTTAAGCTACGAACTTAAAATTTATGTCCTTTTCAATAGATAACCAGGGCTAGCTACGGAAAAATTTGAGCTGATCCGACAATATTTATTGCGCGAAAATGCGGTATTTCTCACGCGAGAAAAAACTACTTAAAGTTGATTTCCGACTTGTACGCTCCAGATGTCAGAAGGCACGCTTCAGTTAGCTGAAAGGCAGTTACCCAGGGGTAGCTAGGCAAATTTTGTAGTGCTTAGGCATAGTTTTGAGTGCAAAACGTAAAATTTTGACCTACTTTTACAGTTCTTCCGGAAGACTGAATTTTGGTTCATTTCATTTCAACGTTAATATCTCACAATCTAACTGACCGATTTGAGTTTTCATTTGAAATAATGAAATAAAATTGCTTCCACCTGATGATATTTGGAGATGAAAAATTGTGAAGGTGAATTTCTATGTTTTATAGGCATAAATAGAAATTGAGTCAAAAACTTTATTTGCATCTTCCCGGTTCCAAGCTCATGTCACTCACAAACTCAGAACCGACATGGCTGAATAGGAAAGTTACTTGCGGTCATTTCGCTCACTTATACTACCCACCTATCTCTAATGGCTTTCGAGTAATTAGTCCAAAATGTGTTACAGGATGCTAAATTTTACGGACCACCTTTGCTTCTCACCATGGTTTCCAGTCCTTAAAATGGATGGAAGTGGATGAAATTTGGCATGAAGCTAGCTTAGGATCCTAGCTCGACGATACAAGTAATTTCAGCCCAAAAGAGTGTTTGGTTCGTCTTCTAGAAGCACCTTTATATCGTGCCTTTTCGGGACAAAGACAGCACCCGGCGCCATCGTCCCGGCATATTCGGCTGAGTGGTACTGGCCAGTGACCTCTTGACGGGTCACGGGTGTTCAGCTAGTGGGAGGGTGAGTAGTGCGGCACGGTGGTCTAGTGGTTAAAGGCCCTGTCTCTTGATCAGGTAGGCACGGTTCGAACTGGGGTGCCCACGTACTCTTTATTGGTTATTTCAAAGAAAAGAATGATAAAACTGACTTACAGCCTTATGAAGAGATACATTAAGAACGAAATATGGTTTGCTTTCAGCACATTGTCATGCAGCTCTCCTGCGCCGGTGGGGCGTTAGCCCAGGTCGCAGACCGGGGTTCTCTTTTTGATGCTGAAACAAGCCAAATACCTCTCCTGAATGGGCAAGACAGTGTGAATTAAGAAGAAGGGGTGGCAACGTTGGTATGTCCTCTGTATCAATGCTCTGCTTTTGGCATTCTCATATCAATATTTGCATGATGATAGATAGGAGAAGATACAACGAAGCAGAAATCTTTAGACAATGGATCAGTGTACATGTACATGTGTACATGATCAGTGCAGGGGCGGACGAGGCCCGAGTTTTAGGGGGGCAAACCCATGTTTGCCTCTCCTCCGGGGTGGGAGCGAAGATTATTTTGCTCTAAAGACCTAGTGTAAACACCTTTTTTCAAAAAATTTCTCCGGCGTTTGAGGGGGGCCAAAGATAGTTTGGCCCCCTCCAGTATTTTTGGGGGCTACGGCCGGAATGGCCCCTGCGTCCGCCAATGGATCAGTGCGCTTGTAAGGTTTTGTTTTGTATTATGCCCACTCATACAGAACGGTGATATCCGTCTTCATTTCGTTTTTGGTCGTCGTTGGACGAGCTCCTTCGCAGCGGTAGGCTCCGGCAATGCTTGGTTGGTGTGGAATAAAAAATTCGTTGTTTTTCTCTTTATTGGATTCCAGGAGGAAGTGCCGCATTTTAAGCAGTAACAAGGAGGACATCATAGGGCTAAGTCATGCGTATCCAGGGTTGGAGCTAAGCCGACGTTTGGGGGAGGGGATAAGGGGCCGAAAATCGTGAAAATATGTTTTTTGGAAAATCGGGGGTTGAGGAAGGGGAAATTTCCCGCCCCCCTATATCCGCCAGCGTTAGTATATTAGGTGTCACGATGGGGTATTGATGGTGTCATTTGGGGATAACTGACAGGTGGAACTGGCGTAACTTTGGGATTTGTTAAGTTAAGGTGAGCGTAAACAGGGGGTAAAATAGGTGTAAAGAAGGAGTTTATTCCTGCAGGGAGTAAAAACTATCTCAGTGAGACGGTATCATTAGGGTTAGTTCGGTGTATTTTTGGTGTCCATAAGGGGTAATTAGTGTGTCATTTAAGCATAACTGAGAGGTAACTCAGGTGAAACTAAAGGATAACGTTAGAGTAATCGGTGGGTAGGGTAAGTATTGTGGAGGGGAACAAATAGACCTACGACCACTTTATTACTTTAGGGAGTACAACATTTTATCAGTGAACTTGGATATCTCAGTTACAATTATGTTGTAAAGGTGCCACAATCCCCTTAACACGCGCACTGGAGGGGGGCCTCGGAGGCCCCCCACCTGTTTTTCCAAGATGGCCGGAGAACCGCTTGTAGCCGAAAAACGAAACGTGGCCACATTTAACAGAATTTAATAGCGCGTCGATTGGTGAAGATTTTTTGAAAATCGGCCGAAAATTTTTGACTTATAGGCTTTCAAAGTCAGACCTGCATTTTGAGATCGCCGTAAACGCGCGGTCGGACCAGTTAGCTTGCGTTGAAGACCGAGTGGTGACGTCATAACGTCATATAATCGGGACTATATGTCAAGGTCACTTCACATGAAAGTCAAGGTCAAGGTCAAAGGTCACAGGTCAAGGTCATATCTGCACTTTCAAGGTCACTGACCACTGTGCGTCCGGCCAATTGACGTTACCCCGTCTGACATATATTATGCTATGGCGTCATCGGTAGGGTACCCCAATACAAAGGTCGAGGTCAAAGGTCAAGGTCAAAGGTCATTGGGAAAGGTCAATCCTCATTTCCCGCCAAACAGTGGCTACAGTGTTAGTCAAAGTGTAAGTAATAAGTAGTATACCATATGGTGACCTTTAAAGGTCAATGACCTTGAATGACCTTGACCCAAAAGTTGTGGGGAAGCCTTTTGAGACCTCTTCTCTATGAACCTTGTCCGTCTTTAGCTTATTCCCGCCATTTTCCTGTATAATCACAGCATTTACCAATCGATCCCAGCATGGTCAATATTTGACCTTTACGACCTCGTTTGACCTTGAAGATATTGACCTAGGTCAATGAAAATTGGTCATCATGTAGATAACCATAGCCCCCACCCACCTACCAAGTGGCGTTTTTCTAACCCTCTTAGTTTTCGAGATCTTAGGGGGCCTACCAGGCCCCCTCCAGTGCGCGTTAGTGCCAGACCCCCCTCCAGTGCGGGTGTTAAAGGGAATGTGGCACCTTCATAACGCGATTTTAACTGAGATAGCCAAGTTGTAAAGCATGTTAGAATACACGGTGATCAATATATCATTTGTCTAGGAACTCGAGATTTCCATAGAAAAAGCTAAAACCTACCTGCAATGTACCCCTCATGTACCCATAGCAGCAGGCCACAGTTGTCATGGCGTGTGACGACATATGCTGACGTCACGGTGAGCATCAGCCAATTGAAGCCCTTGAAGCGTTTCGAGTATGGTAGTGGTTGCCAGATCATGACATCATCCACAGGCAGTTATTTATTTCTTTCCCTAGAGGAACATTTTAAAAATCCAAATATTGAGCTTATTGTACATTTTTTCAGAGAAATCATGAGCGGTTTCATTATTTTCGGCTAAAAGTACGCCAAATTACACTAAATTCCAGGATTTGACCAAGGTGCCACATTCCCTTTAAGCATTTCATATTTTAGTGGAAATTGCCTATTGTGACCGAACTTGACTCCTGGAAGTCAAACCATTGACTTCAGCACTCAAACATGCGAAGGAATTTTTCACTAAACTCACACGAGCTTCTAATGCACTTTGCAGATTTGCGCCAACCCCCATATTTCCGGAGTTAGAGGGGGGCCATCGGTACCCCCGTGGAGGAAAGGTGGCGCCGGACCCCGGTGGATCGAAGGTCAACGTACGCAGTGTAGAGGGTCTGGCGACAACACACAGTGGAAGAGTCCTAAAGTGCCCCTCCCGCCTAAGATCGTGGAAACGAAGCGGGTTAGGAAAAATTCCCGTTGGGGGAGGTTGGGGCAATGTTAATCTACACTAGGACAAGTTTCATTGACCTAAGTCAATACCTTCAAGGTCAAATAAGTTCGTAAAGGTTAAATCTGGGCGTGCTTTTAGACCTATTGGGAAATGCCTTGATTATGCGGAGAAGGCCGGGAATACACCGATAGCGGACTAAGGTCATAGTGGAAAGGTCCCACACGATTTTCTCTGACATTTTGAGGTCAAGGTCATTTAAGGTCAAGACCTTTGACGTAACAATATGACATATTATCATTAATGTAGAATGTAACTAGCACAATATCAGCTTTGGTCGAGAAATGACGGCTTGACCTTGAAAAAATGCCTTTGACCTTGACCTGTGACCTTGACCTTGAGCAATCTTAAGTATGCAATCATAACATCTGAATAATTCCATCTGACCGGAATATCGGGGTCAATAACCTTGACCTGTGACCTTTGATCTTGTCCTTTACTTTCATGTGGGTTGACCTTGACATATAACCTGATGACCCTGGACAGGTCATGAGTTGTAGAAAGTCTCGAACCAATCGGCCTAGAAATGTAACTATGGTAGAGCTTAAAAGTTGAAGTGAGGTGACCTTGTTTGACCTCGCATGGTGACCTCACCTAGTGTGACCCTGGTTAAACAATTTTCGGATGTTGTTAAAATGATGGGACAAGAGAAAGACCCCTCAACCGCGGTCACCTCGCCTTTTTTCTGCTATTCTGAAAAAAATTAGAGGACCATCGAACATTAGGTCGGACGAGAGTTAACCCGCGCCCCACCTGGGGTCCAGTGCCACCTTCGCCCCAGTGGGGGGAGGGTATCGATGGCCCCTCGCCCTCCAACTCTGAAAAGGGGCTAGCACACTTCTGCAAAGTGCATTGGAAAGCTCGTATGAATTCAGAATAGTTTTACTTTGCATGTTTAAGCACTCAGGTTTGACCTCCAGAGGTGAGTCACGGTAGGCTGTTTCCACTAAAATATGCAATGTTTTAGAAACCTGTGCATAGCTCTCATGCCATTAGAGCTATTGAGATTTGGTAAAATACAATTGATCAGAAAATGTCAGGACTTTCTCTACTATGTGAAACATAATGATCTCCCGCCAGTCGTTTGACCTCCAGACTGCATTTTTGACCTAACATGACCAGAGGTCACAAAAGGTCAGAAAGTGGCCCTGCCGTATACCAAATGAAAGCCAATGATGAGACATACGCAATGACGTTTAAATCAGCGCTCAAGCTTGATTATGTCAAAAGTTATTGTGAAAATACTGTCTTTGACCCTGTGACCTGTGATGACCTCAGATAGGTCAAAGGGCAAATATCGCTCCTGGAATCCTTCAAAGGATTGCCAGTAATGTTTTTTTAGAAATCTGAGCTCTTGCAATCATTTTTCTGACCTTTAGATCATATGACAGCGTTCCCCTTGCTTTTTCTATGGGAGAGGTCACCTCGTGACCTGACCTCAGGTCACTAAACCGAAGATTTCCGGATATACAGTTTGTTAACCCTGGAGAGGTCATCAAGTGTGGAAAGTTCCAAATTGATCAGCCTAGAAATGTAGCTACGGTAGTTACAAATGTGAAGTGAGGTAACCTTGTTTGACCTCACCTGGTGACCTGACTTACTGTGGCACGGGGTAAACAATTTCAGGGTTGGTGGGAAAATGATGGGGTGAGAGGTAGACAGCTCAACCGCAGTGCCGTTCCTCGCCATTTTTGTATGCTATCCGGAACAAAACATAGGGGTTCTTAGGTGGTCCCGGTGGGGCGGTGGTTAAACCCGAACAATTATTATTATTGATGTGATAACACGTGCACTTTAGGTGGTTCTTAAGTGCCCAATATTTTTCCGAGCTGGCCAGAGAACTTTCGCAGCCGGAAAACGCTACTTAGCTGCATTCGACCCAACGCTTACATCCCGCTTAATCAGTATCAGATGACCTCTCAGAAATCACAGGTCGTTACTTTCAACATGACCCTATAGAGTTGACTAGGGTGGTACGATTCGGAGTATAATAGGTTTTTGCCGTTTTTTTAACAGAAAGTATTCATTTTCAGTTTTCTCTACGCATTTGTAATGGATAGGTCATTACCCGTGCCTCACCTGACCATAGGTCATCGCTCTCGAGAGTACTGTTGGCAAAACCAGTGGTATCCGGAGATTGGTACCTGATATGAATACCATATCAATATATGGACTTTGAAGTGGTGTTCAAAATGACCATTATCTGCCAAGTTATTTTTTATTTTAGACCTAAATTAATATTGAAAGAATAGACACCATAATAGGAGCCTTCGACGTCACGTCACCCTCAGCTATGGCTGAGGATGACGTGACGTCGAAAGTTTCTATTATTCTCCCCCACCTTTGTATCCGCCATTGCCTTGGGCAATATCTGGGTGGCGTTTGAGCTTCCTAGCAACGCCTATCTGACATCAAAGAGAGCCGCCTTGCAGTGCTTAATCCTATCCCAAAGGGAAGCGGCCACGCCCTCGGGCCCCCTTGGATCTTCGCCTGAGGACCCCCAAGTTAGTGACGAACGCAAGGGATATGTATATCGAAGGGGTAGATGCCCTCATCGACCGTCGGCGCTCCCTGAAACGGTCACTGCACCCCTGAAAGGCTGATGGCTCCTCCTGATATGTCACTTCCCCCAGGGTACAAAAATCGGCGCCCAATGATAATATTTGGAGCCCACCTGGTGAGTTCATGGCCAAAAGTGGCGCCCCTGGTCTAGATGGCACCCCACGGAAAGGTGCTCCTCCCCCCGATTGCCAATCCTGGATCTGTCTTTCTTCAAGGGAGGCCAGGCATACACAGATCCAGGGGCAAAGGAGGCAGGTGCTCCTCCTTCCCGAACGACACTTGATGTACCCTGAAATGGTCACGGCGCCCCCTGAAACGCCGATGTCCTCCCCCTCCCTGAAATTTCGCTTTCCCAACCACTCATCAGGATGCGAAAATCAGCACCTGCCGATAGGATTTTGTGCCCACGTGATACCTTTTCAGGTCAAAAGTGGCGCTGAAGAAAAGAGGATCTGAAGTCCGGATTGCTCCCCCTCGGAAGCTGCCCCCGACGATCGGCAATTCTGGATTCGCCTGTGGCATACGCTACGCAGGCGGATGAAGGGATCAGGTCCCCCTCGCAAATATCAGAGTCGTTATAGTAACTGCAGGGCCGGAGGCTGCTACGAGGCAGTAGCGAGAAAGGCTCGAGCCCTCTATCCTCTCGCCAATAAAGTCCTGAATTCGCCATCGCCCTGCGACCGACATTTAGGCGGCACTTGGGCTCCCCCATTCAACTTCCGGAACACCCATCAGACCTCGTGTGGGACCCATGTCGGGCCATTTACAGTGTTTTAGCTCAGTCCAAAAGAGGGGAGATCACCCCCCTTGGATTTGTCTTTGTACTGAGCAATTCCAATGACGTTGAAAAAAATAGATCCCGATAATCCAGTCTTCAATACCAATAACCCGGGATCCTGGGAAAAATCCCAAGAGTATGAACAAATCCCAAAACCAATGAATTTCTACTAGAACAAATGCGAACGTTGTTCTAAGGAGCAGAAATGTATTTTAGTGCAATATGCCCTTTTAAATATCTAAAAATATATTTATCATCATACTTTAGAGCTTAAATGTCTCCATAAATACAAAATTGGTGTTAAAAAATGCAACTACCTAGTACCTACTGTTTACATTTAGGATAGTAAACAGGACGAACTAAATTCCTTTTATTTTTCGTGTGAAAACGGCTAAGGAAAACGGTTGAAGTGATTTTGGAGGATAGGTCAAGTGGACCTGGCCTGTTGCCGTCGCTTGGGATGACACAAAATCGGAGTTTTCAGAAAAGTTGCGTAGTTGAGAAATATCAGATAAATTTCAGGTCCCACACTATCGGAATAACTCCTAGGGGGATGTTAAACACCTCCCTCTCACAGGGACAGGACTATGTCTCAGGACAGACCATGAAACCGACAGCCCTTTGCCTGGTCTTGTTATTCTGGCGGTGTTGAAAATATTACCTGCCAGCGGCGGCGATGTATTTGACAACACCAGAGCGCTTGTTGCTCCCACGGGCGTCCTGGCAGCACTACTGGCCACATCGCGGCGCCTCCGTATCTAATGCAATAGAAAGAGCTGAGCTTGCACGGCCTAGCCTCCAGCCAGCAAATGCAGATGCAAGATAGCTGGCACTCTAGCGGCGAGTTTGGTGCGCTGGCGGGTCCAGGACTTCATTGTAGGGGGAGGGGCTAGGGGGCTCGAGCTTTACCCGCCATTGCTCCGGAATAGCCCCCGGCTGTGCATTGACTATGGGCACTCGGACATTTCGGGGCCTTGGTCGCCCTGGCCCCATTCGTATTCGCCACTAGTCTGGTATCACGTCCAGGCAGCAGCCGATACAGGAGGGCTAGGTGGCTCAGGACCCCGAAATGTTCACTGAGACCAGAAATAAACCATAAATGCTATCAATCCATATACCAAATGTCAAGACCCCCGAGTACCCATTGTTGATGCATATCCGGAGGCTAATCCGGGGCACTGGCGGAGGCGGTTCAAGCCCGCTAAAGGCCCCACTGCTCAACCACCCACCCCTCATAAGGTCGTGGATACTCCACTGGTTCCATTTACATTAGCATAAAATGCGAGACGCTGGCAGAATTGACGTGATGTCAAGGACGATCTCAGTCCGTAATGTTGTCATTTTGGCCGTGAGAATAATGGGCATATTCTGCAGGTAGAAATGCGTTTTACGGTCAGATTGTCCGGTATAGTCAGGGTCATATCAGTTACAGGGTCAGATATTAAAGGTAAATTGCAGAGGATGGACTGGGAAGTCAGCTTAACCAGCTGTTTGTTAGTGTCACCGCCGGCTCTTCGTCCCAGTTGGTGTTTTTAAGGACTTTATTTTTGTTTTGAGTTTTTGAAAGGCATTGGTTTGTTTTGAGTTTTTGAAGGACATTGGTTTTGTTTTGAGTTTTTGAAGGACATTGGTTTTGTTTTGAGTTTTTGAAGGATTTCCAGTTGGTGTTTTGAAGGACTTTGGGCGCCGGTGACATCGTCTTTATCCATCTCGCCGAAAACGTATGAGAAAGGTATATTGGGTGAGGAATGAATAAACTGTGCTGTGCAAACTGTGAAAGGGCTGGGTAATAGAAATGATAGTACCACGCTATTTTGGATAGCTTGGTATGTTCCATGTGCGTAAGGTTATGAAAGAAGAAAGTGTCATAGTTGAAGAAAAAAACTGGTCTTTGCGTTGGGACGATACATTCAAATCGAAGTCAGATAGACTGGTGTCCCAATATTATATGGCTCAATTATATAGGTTGATGCACCATGGAGGAAAATTTGCTTTAACCTTCGCCCGGGTGGGGGTCTTTTAGACCCCCTCGGTTTTTCCTAAGTGACAAAAAAAACGGCGGCGCGCAGCGCCCCCAA
Organism: Lepas anatifera; assembly: GCA_034440635.1. NCBI lineage: Eukaryota > Metazoa > Arthropoda > Thecostraca > Lepadidae > Lepas > Lepas anatifera. Next base: position 17,255 of record JAOTON010001688.1, read on the forward strand.
ACTTGGTCTAGCTGTTCCTTCGTCATTTTTACATCTTTACTGAAAATTTTAGCTCAAGGTCATATCAGGTCAGGTCACCAGGCCAGGTGAAGTGACCTCACCTAAAAAATGCTTAGGACCGCATAACTAAAAGAAGAGTTAATCGATCAAATTCAAACTCATACCACATATTGGGCCCACCAGGAGCTACAACATTTGTTCCGGGATTTTTTTATATTGGTGACCCTAAGGTCATGTGCAGAGCATGACCTCCCCATTGCCAATACATGAGGAAAATCACGAAATGAGCTTTTCTCAGTAAGTATGGATGGAATCAACTTCAAACATCGGATACGACCTGCTCTTAGCCCATTTGTGAAGTTGATGCCAAACATTTTGACTTGTGACCTTTAAAATGTCACCTTAGGTCAAATAAGCATTTTTTGGTGTTTTACTCTATAAATTTTAAATAAACTAAGATATAACTTTTATTTTGTCACCAAAGTGTTTGTATAGTCACGTCAAGTCAAATGATACACATTTTGACTATACCAGGTCAAGTTGGGTCAGACCGTTGACCTGGGTCAGGTCAAATTCTTAAATTTGACCTGGCATAGCAATATTATATATCATTCGATTCTTACTGACGAGAGTATTGTAATGGTGCATAAACTATGGCTGTATCTTGTTTGGTTGGGAAGTTATTAGCGAAAAAGGAAACGCCCTTATGCATGGGTAGCTATGGACATTCCCAAGAATATGTCCAACATTCAGTGACCTGTAGCTCCCTAGGCTTTGACTTTACACGAACATAAATGCCACCGTAATGAAAGCGCATCTCAAGAGCTTTCGATTGGTGTTAGAAAAATGTTTCTAGCTATCATAGTTTCTGAGATATATGAGGTTTTCTTTGTACACCTCATATTAGCGATTTTGACCTATTTAGACCTCTGGTGACCTCGATATTGACCTGGCAAGAAAAAATGGCAGAAGTATTTTCGATATCATTTTCAAAGAGCTTTCGATTGCCGTTTTGCGCTTTTTTCTAGCTCCCTTAGTTTTTTAGATCGGGGGGTCTTTTTTAGCATCCCCACCAGGGCGAAGGTGGTTCGTACCCGCCACCGGGGCAAGGGTTAATGCAAACAGAATGCATACAATCTACTAGCACTACACCTCCCATGCCCCAAATAAGGGATAAAATTCGAAATTCGCCCTTTAGGTCAGATACAAATGTGTAGCAGAAATGTTGCGCTGTTATTAGAATGTATCGTTCCACTGCCACTCATTTCATTCGGCTGCCATTCCCCTGATGGAGAGCTCGCTGCTCAGCTGATAGACGGGATACTGTATCCATGTTGTGAATGGGCCCTTACAGCGAGTCTATGATCGAAGTTTCGGATTTCACTGATAATTAACACCTGTATTTTGATGACGGCACATGTTGTTACAAAAGAGGAGGTATTTCTGTTTTAGCGTATGAAAGCTGGGACAAACATTGTTCTCTAATTGTTTGACCTCTCATGTTTTAAAGTTATTTGCTGTTTTCACACGAGGAATGAAATGGAACTTAGTTCCTATATTTACCTTCCTACTATTTACCCCGGTGAATAGTAGGTTTTAGATGTTCATACTTTGAGTCCTGCAGGTTCACTTGGGACCAAAGCATTGATATAAAATATATATATTTGATAATTTTAAGTGGTCTGCAATCATCCTTACTTACAATATGTACAAGTATGCCCTTCAAGCTGATTCATAATCCCTACGTGGGAAGAAGTAGTACGCTAGCATGTCCACCGAATGTTCCGACCCGCTCGGTCGGAATTTACATCTGGCAAAGTTCCACCTTGGGAAAAGTACAATTCTAGTAGGAGGGTAATTAGCCTCTGCATATACTGCCGTGAGCATTTTAACCAATCAGCAGCACTCACGGTTCACGAAACTTGGGATTTGTTAACTCTTCGCAATCGTTTCTCAAGAGAACAGAAATTAACCCCATGCTGCCGCCTCATATTTTCTGGCAACCTGATGGATGTCACAGGCAGCCATTGTTGATGGGAAAATGTTTTATGTATTGAGATGTGTTATGCGTAGTTGTGTCATTTCAAAGTTACTGCTTTTCAATTGGTCAAAATAATTGATATGGCAGGTGTTTAAATAGGAAAACTAAGTTAGAGATGCGCTCTTCCAATTGATTAGTCACAACATTCGCACACATCTGCCGCGTGCTAAAGCAGTAAACATTCAAACGAAGTTATGGGCTTATGTTTCTACTTATATGAAGTGTCTTTTTCCTAAAATTTAACATGTATTTGTTTACTTGATGGAATCCAGTTCGTAGGTGTATGAAATTTTAGTAAAACTCAATAATTATTGATATTCTGGTTAGCCGCAATCTTCTGCGGAAGATTACAAATCATATATTGGAAAACTGAGCAACTTTGGTCCTTGGGGGCAACTTTACTCCACCACAAAAAAAAATTAATTTTTTTATGTAAATGTTTTGATGGGATGCTCTGCCAAAAGTAATGGTGGGAGAGATGGTTCACTATGTGTACTTCATACTGATATGGATAGCCATAGTTTTAGTGACTACAGGAAGTAGCAGGTGCTTTATAGATAAATAGCTTTATTTTATGATGAAAATCTAAACTTGCTAGGATGATGTATGGGGCATTTCAGGTAAGAGGTTTAACAAAATGAACCATGTGAGCATGGAGGACACGGATTGAAGTAAAACATATCAAATATTAAGCCTCTTCCATGCACAACATTTTGTCCCAGTGGGGGTGGTCAATGTTGCAACCATATTCCTACTCGGAAAATTACAACTTTGGTCCACGCGAATACCAAACAAAAATTAGGAAACAAATGGCAAAAGACAAATTTAACCTGGCTATTTAGCCTTTTAAAACCTTTTGTAACGCTTCCAAATCATAAATTTATCATTTAATAATATACTGGTGCCTAGTCCAATCATAACAATTATCTTCCCTTCTCCAGGCCCATGACTCCTATCCTATGGCCTCCCAGGTTCTACTATCATGCTAAGATGTCAGGATTCTGGCCAGCTCTCCCACATTTTACAAACTTCTTGTGTGGCTTCAAATTCTTTATTTCTTCATCTAATATAACACAGATGCCTAGTCTAGTCCTAACAATGCTATTTCATTTTTCAGATCCATAACTCCTATCCCTCAGACTCCGAGGTTTTGATTTAATGCTGCAGTTTTCCAAAACCGATTTGCACTAGGCTGTTGAATGTAAAATTCATGTTGAAATTTAAAGTCGGTGGGTGGATAGTTAAGAGTTTTGATGAAGTGAAAGTTTATCAAAACCCTTATTTAAAGTTTAGGAAGAACTTTTTCATCAAAATTCCCATACAACCATGAGTACTTTTGGTAAGTTCATATACACCAGAATTATTGAATTGTGCTTGAAAAAGATCTACCGAAAAAGTGAGCGAAAAATTGATTGAAAAGTAGAAAATTCAGCTTGCACCTGTGTCGCTTTCCATCCAGCACCCTGGGATTTGCAACGCTGTCATGCTGAGATAGCAGGAGGCTCAAAGTCCAGACGTAAAGTGGTGGGGGGGTGGAAGGGGCGGCAATACCAGGGTAAAGGCTGCAGGTACTAGGATAGGCGATGACAAAGAATTGGAAGTGGCATAGATCAGTGATGAAAAGTTGTGTGAGAATTGATATTCCCGAGTTAATACCATGGAAGGGACAGTTTGTTGTTTTTCCATTCCTGGAAGGGGAAATTTAGTGAAACACATGCTCTAAAATACTGAAACATTTTTAAAGCACTTTCTGTGGACTAAAAATGTTTATACCAGTTTCAAGCTTTGTCTGTAGAATGAATAAATCAGAATACAAAGGGGGTGGTACAAAGTGGAAAAATATTGGTACAACTTTGACCACTTCTTTGACAAAAAATTCCACTGAGGCCAACATTTCTAAATTTTCGTGCAAGTGATAACTGAAGGACTAAACTTCTTGCCTGCAAAGATCCAAGTTCATCCATTTGTAAACACCAAAGTTATTAACGAAAAACTACAAAAGTGGCACAAAATTGCTCGGTTTTACGGTACTCAATTTATTAAAGATTTGAGAATGTTGAATTGACTAAAATATGATTTCTTTATTAAACACAAATGTGTTTGTTAAGTATAGCCGCCGGAATAAGCAAAAATCTTGCGAAGTCTTTACAGGTGTATTAATGCCAAAAAGCAGGTGCACCGTGGTGGACACCGTATCTGCCAGACACACACAACAGTATCAATAGGTGCCGGCAATAGGCAAAAACACAAGTCCGCAGGGAAATGTCCATTGTCAACAGGGGCAACGTCCTTTTTGTCAACATGGGGCACGTCAGCTGCATCATCATCACCATCACCAATACCCACTGCTGCAATTACCTCAGAAAAAGTCATCAGGGCCGCACCGGCCCCTTCACAGCGGGGCGGCCACACCCACCCCTTTGAGGCGACATGCCTCAACACAAAACTGTGGGCAACACCGCGCCCCGCCGGCCGCCTCACCTCCAGACAAACCTACGGGCTGCCCTCACAAATAAACACCACTTGCTCACGGGCCTACTCATAACACTATCCTTAGAACGTACCCTCACGCTGCGCACCAGCCCATCTTTACCTGCACTAATCTCTACTACACGCGCGAGAGGCCAGGAACACCTAGGTGAGGACCTCTCGGAAACTAGGACGATGTCTCCCAAAACCAAGGACCTCTCAGGCCGAACGGACTTCGGCCTTTTCTGTAGCAACGGAATGTACGCTTTACGCCACCTCGACCAAAATACATCAGCCAGGTACTGGACTTGTCTCCACCTCCTATTCGAGTAAAGGTCGTCAGATCGGAATTCGCCTATCGGAACCGACACCTGTCCCCCAGCCAACAACAGATGATTAGGCGTGAGCGGGTCCAAGTCGGAGCTGTCATTGGAGACACATGTCAGTGGCCGGCTGTTGATGATCGACTCCACCTCGCAGTGCACCCAAAAATTGGTGGCACAATCTGAGCGAATGGTCTTAACCTGTCCCCTCCTCGCTAAAAAAACGCCTCAGTGCGTTCAGGAACGAATCAGTGGAGAGACTTGCCGCCACCTCAATGTGATGATTAGGCGTGAGCGGGTCCAAGTCGAACCTGTCACTGGAGACACATGTCAGTGGCCGGCTGTTGATGATCGACTCCACCTCGCAGTGCACCCACAAAATTGGTGGCACAATCTGAGCGAATGGTCTTAACCTGTCCCCTCCTCGCTAAAAAAACGCCTCAGTGCGTTCAGGAACGAATCAGTGGAGAGACTTGCCGCCACCTCAATGTGATGATTAGGCGTGAGCGGGTCCAAGTCGGAGCTGTCACTGGAGACACATGTCAGTGGCCGGCTGTTGATGATCGACTCCACCTCGCAGTGCACCCACAAAATTGGTGGCACAATCTGAGCGAATGGTCTTAACCTGTCCCCTCCTTGCTAAAAAAACGCCTCAGTGCGTTCAGGAACGAATCAGTGGAGAAACTTGCCGCCACCTCAATGTGAACCGCCCTCGACGACAGACAGGCGAACACGACTCCGTACCTTTTTTCCTGGCTGCGGCCCCTCTTCACAAAAAAACGCGCCGAAGGGGTCGACACCTGTCCTACTGGAAGGAGGCTCATCAGCTGTCACACGATCAGCAGGGAGGTCAGCCATCTTCTGATCCAACAATGGACTCTGCCGGCGCCTGCAGCTCAAACAACTGCTCAGCACGCGTGGAACTGCAGCGTTCCTGCTCAGAATCCAGTACTTGGAACGGAGAGTGGAGAGCACGTGCTCCTGGCCAGAGTGGCCCAATTCTTCATTCACCACGTGATGACCTTTTGGCAGTATTCCCAACCTTTTGGCACATTCCCAAGAATATGCCAATATTTAGTGACCTGTAGCGCATTCCGGCCATGGACCCCCAAAGTGCTGGAGGGGACCAAACTATCTTTTGGTCCCCCTCAAACGCCGGAGAAATTTTTGAAAAAAGGATGTTTACAATAGGTCTGTAGAGAAAAAGAATCTTCGCTCCCACCCCCCCGGAGGAGAGGCAGACATGGATTTGTCCCCTAAAACTCGGGCCTCGTCCGCCCCTGCACTGATCATGTACACATGTACATGTACACTGATCTATTGTCTTAACCCTCGCCCCACCGGGGGCATCGATGGCCCCCCTAAGGTTTTTCCGGGATAGCAGAAAAACGACGAGGCGCAGCACCGCGGTTGAGGGCTTTACCTCTCACTCCATCATTTTCCCATCATACCTGAAATTTTTTAACCCGGGTCGCTCAAGGTCAGGTCACCAGACGAGGTCAACCAAGGTCACCTCACTTCAACTTTAAAGCTCTGTAAGAGCTGCATTTCAAAGTCGATCGATTTGAAACTTCCTACACTTCATGAACTCTCTAGAGTCTACAAGGTGTATATCTGGGATTTTTTCGATTTCGTGCCCTGAGGTCAGGTCACGAGGCGACCTCTCCCATTGGAAAAGCATGGGGAAAAGCTGTTTCATGATATAAAAGCCACAGAAATGATTGCAAATACTCAGACTGCTCAGAACAGCGTTTTTGGACACCCCTTCACGGATCCCAGGGGTCATATTTGCCCTTTGACTTTTCCAAGGTCATCCAAGGTCACCAGAGGTCAAAAACAGTATTTTGACAATAAATTTTGACCTAATTAAGCTTGAGCGGTGAAACAAACACCATCGTGTTTGTCTTGTCACTGGCTTTCATTTGATTTACGGCAAGGTCACTTTTTGACCTTTCGTGACCTCAGGTCATATTAGGTCACGAGGTGACCTCTGGAGGTCAAACCACTGGCGGGAAGTCTTTACGTTCCATATAGCGGAAAAAGGATTGACAATTTCCTATCAAATGTACTTTACCAGACCTCAATAGCTCTGACATCACTGAGGTTACGACGTTAATTTATTATAACGGAGTCGTGCCTTTGAGATTTGTCTGAGAGCGCCACCTATTAAGCGTGGGTTGCGTTCCTCTACTCAGATGGCGCTGTCAGGTTCGGCATTCTAAGCCGTAGGGAGATGTCGTATGCTGGCTTCCATTGAAAAATGTAGGCTTTACATATAAAATTATGGTTTTAAAAAGTAATTTCAAGCAGAAGCGAAGCTGAGCGGCATCAGTAGTAGGGGGGGTAACACCATGGGCGTAGCCACCACTAGGGACACTAGGGACAGTGTCCCTACAAGTTTGGAGACCCCCGAAAACTTGTAGGGAATTTCCCTACAAGTTTTGAAGACCGGGAAAGATATGGCAACCGCAATATGTTAATTTTCCAATACATATTCCAATTGTACCTACCTACTTCTCACGTATGCAAATCCGGACTGCGTCATTCGTACCAAAGTAAAAACATGATTTTATAACCTTTGATTTTACATTTTCCTATTTCCCAAATCTGTCCCCCATGTCTCTACCCTATAAAAACAAGTGATGTTAACCTGCGCTCCACCGGGGGTCCGGCGCCACCTTCGCCCCACGGGGGCATCGATGGCCTCCTCTAACTCCGAAAACATGGGGGCTAGCGCAAATCTGCAAAGTATATTGAAAAGCTCTTGTGAATTCCGCAAGGCTTTAACCCTCGCCCCACCGGGGGCATCGATGGCCCCCTAAGGTTTTTCCAGGATAGCAGAACAACGACGAGGCGCAGCACCGCGGTTGAGGGCTCTACCTCTCACTGCATCATTTTCCCATCATCCCTGAAATTTTTTACCCCGGGTCACCCAAGGTCAGGTCACCAGACGAGGTCAACCAAGGTCACCTCTTTCAACTTTAGAGCTCTGTAAGAGCTACATTTCAAAGTCGATCGATTTGAAACTTCCTACACTTCATGACCCCTCCAGGGTCTACAAGGTGTATATCCGGGATTTTTCGATTTCGTGCCCTGAGGTCAGGTCACAAGGCGACCTCTCCCATTGGAAAAGCATGGGGAAAACCTGTTTCATGATATAAAAGCCACAAAAATGATTGCAAATACTCAGACTGCTCAGAACAACGTTTTTGGACACCCTTTCACGGATCCCAGGGGTCATATTTACCCTTTGACTTTTCCAAGGTCATCCAAGGTCACCAGGCGTCAAAAACAGTATTTTGACAATAACTTTTGACCTAATTAAGCTAGAGCGGGGAAACAAACACCATCGTGATTGTCTTGTCACTGGCTTTCATTTGATATACGGCAAGGTCACTTTTTGACCTTTCGTGACCTCAGGTCATATTAGGTCACGAGGTGACCTCTGGAGGTCAAACCACTGGCGGAAGGTCTTTACGTTCCACATAGCGGAAAAAGTACTGGCAATTTCCTATCAAATGTACTTTACCAGGCCTCAATAGCTCTAATGGCATAAGAGTTATGACCAGATTGCTTAATCATTGCATATTTGAGTGAAAATAGCCGATCTTGACCTAATTTGGCCTCTGGAGGTCAAACCATTGACCTGAACATTAAAACATGCGAAGTAATTTCTTACTGAATTCACGCGAGCTTTCTATTGCACTTTGCAGATTTGCGTTAACGCCCATATTTTCGGAGTTAGAGGGGGGGCATCGATGGCCCCCGGTGGGGCGAAGGTGGCACCGGACCCCCGGTGGGGCGCGGGTTAGCTTGAATGTGTTGAAGCACTCAGGTCAATATTTTCACCTCTAGAGATCAAGTTGGGTCGCGATAGGCTATTTCTACTAACATATGCAATGCTTAAACTAGGCACAGCTTTTATGCCATTAGAGTTATTGAGGTCTGGTAACTAAATTTCAGAGGTAAAATGCCAGAGCTTTTTCCGCTGTGTGGAAAATAATGCCCTGCCGACAGTGGTTTGACCTCCAGAGGGCACCTATCGGCCAGCCGTGACCTGAGGTCACGAAAGGTCAGAAAGTGACCTTGTCGAATATTACATAAAAGCCAGTGACGGGACATACATGATGGCGTCTAATTTAGTGCTCTAGCTTAACCCTTGCCCCGGTGGCGGGTATGAGCCACCTTCGCCCTGGTGGGGGGGGGGGGCTAAAAAAGACCCCCACAATCTCAAAAACTAAGATAGCTAGAAAAAACACCAAACTGCAATCGAAAGCTCTTCAAAAATGATATCGTAAATACCTGGGTCATTTTTCTTGTCAGGTCAATATCATGGTCACCAGAGTTCAAAATAGGTTAAAATCGCTACTATGAGTTGTACTAAGAAAACCTCATATATCTCAGAAACTATGAGAGCTAGAAACATGTTAACACCATTCGAAAGCTCTTGAGTTGCTCTTTCATTACAGTAACATTCATTTTCGTGTCAGGTCAAAGCCTAGGGAGCTACAGGTCACTGAATATTGGGCATATTCTGACAAAACAGCAAAACAGACGCTACGTACCAAGGTTGTCGGCTGCTTCTTATTTCGGGAGACATCGAACTCAATCCCGGACCACAACCACGAGAGCGCAATAGGAAAATTACCGCCAGTCTCCAGAACGTGCAGAGCATCAAAAACAAAATCGGCGACCTGAGGATCTCCGCGCCGGAACTACAAAAATTTGGCATCGTCGCATTAACCGAAACATGGCTCAACGACACCGTAGAAACCTCGGAGATGGAATCAGCAATGCCGACACACATCATGCATCGCAGAGATCGACTCAATCGCCTTGGTGGAGGGGTTGCATGCCTTATAGACTCTGCCCTCAGACCTGAGAGGCGCAGAGATCTGGAGCCTGAGCATGCCGAGATGCTCGTGGTAGAAATAAAAAGCAGCCCTCACATGCTATTGGCTGTTTGCTACTGCCCTCCGGAAAATACAAATGCACTTGTAGAAGCAATGTCGACTTTGTGCAGAATCACCAGCACCAATCCTGCAAAAGTGGTTCTCGCCATGGGTGACTTCAATGTTCCCGACATTAAATGGGAGTCAACGGGGTCAGGACACGCAAGACCAATCATGTTGCGCCGTTCTCGAAGAGCAGTTGAATTTATGGACGCTTTCCATCTGACAAACATGTTCCAGCATGTCTACCAACCAACACGTGAGACAAACTTTCTGGATCTGGTCCTTTGTACAGATCACCGCGTGGACGCTATTGTCCGGGACGGTTGTTTTCCATCCGACCACAAGGAAGTGACTTGCGAAATTGCATCTATAAGCCATGCGAGTCCACTGGTGACTAGACGCTCCGCCATGAACTATAAGCGGGCTGATTGGGACGGCATGCGTACATCGCTGATTCCCTGGTCTCTTCTTGATGATTTGCCAGTTGATGATGCTACTAGGATATTCTACGACATAATAAACGCTACCATCAGCGACCACATTCCACTTGTTCAGCTGAAAAGACGTCATCCACCGTGGTTCGATCAGGATCTGCGCTCTGCTTTGGTGGAAAAGGAAGCTGCCCATCGTAGAATGAAACGGAACAGGTCCCCCCGAAACTGAAGCCTGTTTTCAAGAGAAACGGAGATGTTTCAAGCAGATATCTAGCAGCAAATTTTATGAGTATCTTTCGGGGCTAGTCGATGACCTCAAAACAAACCCCAAGCGGTTTTGGACATTTTTAAAGTGTCAAAAGAGAAGGAACAATGCCATTCCTTACCTCTTAGACGGTGACAGAAAGGTGACAGAAGATGCAGAGAAGGCGGAGCTTCTAAACCAAGCCTTTGCCGCTAAATTCACCGACCCCGCTGTGGGTGAATTTCCACCCGCGCCAGATTACCCACTGGATCTCTTAAGTACATTCGAAGTGTCCGAAGATATCGTGAGATCCGTATTGATCAGTGTCAATAGCCATAAGGCCTGCGGCCCAGACAATATCAGTGCACGCGTGATTCATGAGTGTTCAGAGGAGCTGACCGTGCCTGTGACAAAATTATGCAAAATGTCTGTTAGCCAGGGGATTTTTCCGAGCGTTTGGAAACGCGCCAATATAGTGCCTATCTTTAAAAAAGGCGCCAAGACTCTCCCACTTAACTATCGTTCTGTGTCCTTGTTACCACTGTTGAGCAAAGTGCTTGAGCGTGTTGTATATGTTTCTCTTTTTGCTCACGTTTGTCCAGTTTTAGCCGAGCAACAGCATGGATTCATCCCAGGTCGCTCGTGCGTATCTAATTTGGCGACGATGTTAGAAAAAGCCTGGGGCAATATAGCAGCTGGATCCCAGACGGATGTGATCTACACCGATTACAGTTCAGCTTTTCAAAGCGTGAACCACGCTCTTCTCATACACAAACCCAAAAACTCTTACCATATTTCTGGTAAGGCGTTAGATTGGTGTAGGTCATATCTGTCTGGGAGGAAACAGCGAGTTGTTTTAAACGGTCAGTGCTCGTCCTGGATACCTACACCGTCGGGCACACCGGAAGGCGGACTTCTGTCCCCTCTATTGTTCGCCTGCTTCATAAATGATCTACCGATGACGTTGTGCACAGATAATTTGATGTTTGCAGACGATGTTAAAATTTATCACAAAGTAGACGATCGAAATGATGCAAGACTTGTTCAGAACAATCTTGATTGCCTATATCAATGGTCTGAGCTGTGGGGATTAAAGCTAAACCCATCAAAATGTAAAGTCCTATCTCTGACGCTACGTCGTTCTCCCGTTCATGCTCTTTATACTATAGGTGGCACAGCCATCGAAAGAGTCACTGTAATGCGAGATCTGGGGGTTCTTATCGATGAAAAATTAACGTTCGGAGCACATATAGACAACATTGTTTCAAAAGCAAATAGGGCATTAGGATTGATGATGAGATCTTTTCAAACGGGTAAAAGAGGTAGGCCGATACATCAGTGCAATAGCAGAGCTATGTTGTCTACATATTACGCGAATGTACGGTCTGTGCTGGAATATTGTTGCGTGATTTGGGGAGGAGCAGCTGACAGTCACTTGCAAAGGCTGGAAAGAACCCAGCATAAATTTTTAATTTGGCTCTGTGGACGTTGCAATATTGAAAACATAGCATTTGACTATGATAGTCTCACTTTGCATTTTGGTGTCGCATCTCTTGAGGCCAGACGAAAACAGTATGATCTTATGTTCATCAGAGGTATCCACAAAAATTTAGTAGATTCATCATTTCTTCTGAATAAGTTTCCACTTGCTGTTCCTCCCCGAATGCTGCGCCGTATGGTTTTATTTCACGTGCCCTACGCGAGAGTCAACACGGTGAAAAGGGGTTTGTTTACCAGGATTCCCAAACTGTGCAATAGGTTCCTGGATACATGTCGGGAGGCAGATATTTGGCAGCTTGGGAAAGCAGAGTACAAAAAGCAGGTGCTTCGCTTTGTGCTGGGTGGGAGGGATTAGGTTTTGTGTGTATAGGTTTTACATCTATATTTTAAGTAGGTCTTAAAACTCTTTTACGTGTTTATGTTTTTATACCATTCATTTTTATATTTTACGTCTGTCTTAGGCTATTTTTATTTTCAAATGAATTTATAAATGTATTTATCTATATTTTTATGGGTAGCAGTGCATTTTTTACCTTTTGGAACCATTTCAAGCTCACTTGTTCCATCAACTTTTAACAATCGTCTCGCGGCGTTGATCCTTCATTGTATATATTTTTATCAGATTGACTTCATCTGTAAATGGGCACCACGTCCGTTGATGATTCGCATGCAATAAACAATAAACAATAAACAAAGAATGTCCAGAGCCACCCATGCATAAGGGCGTTTCCTTTTTCACTAATAACTTCCACACCAAACAAGATACAGCCATAGTTGATGCACCATTGCAATCCTCTCGTCAATACGAATCGAATGATATATAACATTGCTATCCCAGGTCAAAGTTAAGAATTTGACCTGACCCAGGTCAACGGTCTTACCCAACTTGACCTGGTATGGTCATGATGTATATCATTTGACTTGCAGTGACTAAACAAACACTTTGGTGACAAAATAAAAGTTTTATCTTAGTTTATTCAAAATTTATAGATTAAAACACAAAAAATGCTTATTTGACCTAAGGTGACCTTTCAAAGGTCACACGTCAAAATGTTTGGCATCAACTTCAGAAATGGGCTAAGAGCAAGTCGTAACCGATGTTTGAAGTTGATTCCATCCATACTTACTGAGAAAAGCTCATTTCGTGATTTTCCCCATGTATTGACAATGGGGAGGTCATGCTCTGCACATGACCTTAGGTCACCAATATCAAAAATCCCGGAACATATGCTGTAGCTCCTGGTAGGCCCAATATGTGGTATGAGTTTCAACATGATCGATTGACCCTTCTTTTAGTTATGCGGTCCTAAGCATTTTTGATGTGAGGTCACTTCACCTGACCTGGTGACCTGACCTGATATGACCTTGAGCCAAAATTTTCAGGAAAGATGTAAAAATGATGAAATAACAGCTAGATCAAGGTTTGGCGGCGCTGCGCGCCGCCGTTTTTTTTGTTCACTTCGGAAAAACCCGAGAGGGGGCCTAAAAAGACCTCCCACCCGGGCGAAGCTTAATTAGCCCAATAGTTATGGTCAAAATACTGCTTTTGATGCCTAGTGACCTGAGATGACCTCAGATATGTCAAAGAGAAAAGATTACCCCTGGAATCCGTGAAAAGGTTGTTAAGTATACTTTTCTGAGAAATTTGATAATTTGCAATCATTTTTGTGACGTTTGGACCAAAATAAAGTTTTTCCCCATGTCTTTTTATGGGAGAGGTCACCTCGTGGCCTGACCTCAGGTCACCAAATTGAAAAATCCCGGATATAATTTTTTCAGATCCTGGAGGGGCCTTCATGTTTACTATCTGGCTAGGTTCATGTTTACTACACTTGATTCTCCTTCGAGATAAAGAAGGGGATCATTTACTGTCTCAGATAGTTGACTTTCCAATGTGGTGCCCACAGGGCCAAAAAGGTCATTAAAGCCATTGGCAATATCAATTGGTTGGGATATTTCCTGATTTTCATGCTCAAAAGTTGTTGGAAGAGTTGAATTGTTGTTTTTTTCTTTTTCCAATGTACGATTTCATTTATTGTTTTCCAGAGTTTTCTTATGTTACTCTTATTTTCTTCAAGACGTTTCCTAAAGAATAAAGATTTTGCATTTTTCAGAACTGCATTCAGACGATTTCTGTAAGTGGTGTACTCAGTTCTGTTGGCTGTTGATCTATTTTGGAGGAATTTTTTTATGAAGCTTATTTTTCTTATTAATACACTTAACCATAGCCCTTGTTATCCAGGGTTGAATTGGATCTCTCTTCTTGCTTCGGTTTGTAACGGAATAATTTTCTATTTCCATTTGGATTGTGTTGATTAGCATTTCGGAATAAGTATCGGGGTCAATTATGATATCATTTCCCTCTCAGAAACATGGCTGGATGAAAATATTAACAATGGCTACACCCTTCCAGGATATAACTTCATAAATCATTGTCCCAGTACAAATGTGAGGGGCAAGTGGGCAGCATTGTACATGAAGGATAACATTAGCTTCAAACCAAGACCTGACTTGGAAATGAAGACACCTGAAATACAATCGGTATTTATTGAAACAACTTGGAAGGAATGTGGAAACATTGTCATTGGAAGCTTATAGATCTCCATCTTTCAATCCTGATTTACTCTTTGATTACATTGATGAGATAACGCTGAAGATATCCAAATCTAATAAAAAATGTATAATTTCTGGAGATTTCAATTGCAACCCTTTACAGCCGAGCCATACTGGAGTACCTGAGAAACTGCTAGCTTCTATGGCATCGGGTGGTTTATTTCCCACAATTAGCTTACCAACCCGAATCACCCAAAACTACTACCCTCATTGATAATATATTTTCCAACTTCATACAAGACCCTGCCCAATCAGGTATCATCATTGAGGGCATCAGTGATCATCTCTCTATCTTCCTTTCCCTTGGCATAAATTCAAACTTAAAGAATAACTTGAATCATCCAAACAATGGTTCCTTCTTTGATATGGCCCAGGCAGATGATCTTGGTCGCTCAATTAAAAACACACTTGATTCCCTTCCAGTATCAGATGACCCCGATACTTATTCCGAAATGCTAATCAACACAATCCAAATGGAAATAGAAAATTGGTTTAAGGGGGCATGCAATTTGTAACCCACTTCTTTCCAGTCAACGCCAGAGGGTTAATTTTAAAATTTATCATTTAACACGCTCCCCGCTGGGGTCCCTTGCATGACGCGCCCCGCTGGGGGGGGCGTTTTTCGCCCCCTCCCCCTCCGTATCTCTTCCCCACGAAAGCTAAAGGAAAATTACGGGAGGTGTTCGACAGCTCTTGACAAGACAAATATATTTTATAAGAAAAAAATTTATGTCAGGTCAATATTGAGGTCAGCATACGTCAAAGAAGGCTCCATAGGCTTACAACAGAGCAGTGTACGTTTTCCTTTCTAGATCTACCTTCAGGGGAGCTACAGCAAATCTGTATGCATCATTGGATTCCTCTCATCGCGGCCAATCGAATGATGTATAATATGACCTTGCTAGGTCAAATAGTCAAAATGAACCGATGACCCGACCTCGAGCTAGGTCAGGGTCACAGAGTGACCTGGTATAGTCATGTTGCATATCAATCGACTCCCCGTGACAATATAGGCACAATGCAAGCAAAATGGGAGCTTTATCTCAATTCAGTGATAAGTTATTGACAAAACAATCACTCTCTGCTCTCGTGACCTGATATGACCTTTGAGAGGTCAGATGCTCAAAAACTCAACTGTATGGTCAAGATCGTGGAAGAATAGACCCTTTGAGGATTTTCAGCTTTATCTATCCAGTATTTACTGAAAACAAGCCCATTCTATTTTTCACCATAGACTTGTAATGGGGTGACCAAAAAATTGACCCCACATTAGATCAACAATATCAAAATGTCGAGACAGCAGATTTGTCGACCCTAATGACCTTATCATATTGTAGAAGTTTCAAACTGATCGGTTTGCTAATGTTCCCTGGGCACTGCTTTAAACTCGTAATTTTAGGTTTTGAGGTCGGGTCACTTGACCCTAAATAGCTCCTTGACATGACATGACCTTAACTCAAAAATTTGGTCAGATGTGTAAAATAATCAGGCATAGGGTACCGTAAGGTACGTTGTTCTGCGTCTTTTTGTTTTTTAGCTATCTGGGGAAAACCAGGAGGGGGCGAATTTCGCCCACCAGCGGGGCGCGTGTTAAGGAGGAGCACCGTGCCCAGGTGCCCCACGAGTGCCGCCCCAGTGGATAAGAAACTGTATATCAACACCGGGCTTCATATGCAGAACACATAAGCCCGATTGCAGTGATATAGCTACGCAATGCTCTCGCAACATTGCGTTGAACTTATTTTCTTTTCTGAAGATTTTTTCTTTTTAGCCTTTTCCTATTTTCGTAACACACCTTTGTGGGAATAAATGGCATGTCAGCCCACCGATGTTCATAGGTAGGTGGCTGGGCACCGAGCCCAAAAGATCGCCTACTTCCACCGTCACCGCTTGAGGGGGCGGGGGGGGCAAAACACTCACGTGGGCCATCCAACACCCATACCAAAGAATACAAGACCCACTAAAAATTTCACACTTCTCCGAACGTTTAAACACGCACAATTCCTGCAATTGTTATCTGTTGACAATTGTCGTACAGGGAAATGCAGTGGAAAGTAAAAGGGAGATACAGGGGATCAAGACCCACCCCTGAAATGTCATAGTACCTATAGTAAAGCGTAGCAGGAGACTGTCCGAGGTAGAAGACGCAACTCCCCCAGCCCCCCGCCCTCTCCCCCAAATGGCTGGTTAAACAAATGTTGCTGATATTGTTATATTTTTTCTCTTTTTTTCCGTTGCCGTGTTTTTAAGGTCGCACTTCATGTAGTTAAGCGAGCTTCGTCGTTCATGTGTAAATATATTTAGGCGGCGGCGGCGGCGGCGTGGGAGGGTGACCTTGTGAGATCCGGGCGAGGTGGAAGGTTCTGCCAGATGCGTCGCGCCTCTACACGCCTTTAACGCCGCAGGATAACACCATTTCCTAGCTTACAAGATTATGTACCCGGCTCAAGCCGATCGTTTGGTATAAAGCCAGCCGCGGACCGGCAGTGGGGGGCTGGTTGTAGGTGATCATCTGTGACACGCCGCCACTCTTCTCATCATGTAGGTGTATGAGCACAGCAGCCGGCTTTTCTGCGTGCCGGCTGCCGAGTGACGAGGCAATGTAAGTGAATCGAGCAGAAGGCTTAGTATGTGGAGGTAAGATTGTATCCCTATGTTTCATCCACCTTTAACACATTTAATATAATGTATCGTTAGTTATCGGATCTTTTGTGGTGACGGCCAGCAAAGATCGCGAGTCACGAGCAACAAGAGCAATAAAAAGGATTTTATTCTCACACATGAGGCGCCATTATTTTTGCAAAGCCCTAAGAACTAATGGTGACACAGACACAAATGTACAAACACAGACAAATGTATTAGAAGCATCGAATAACTTTCCAGGTACAGGATACCAAAACCCATAAGGACTAAATTAAGTTTTGTCATAGCCTAGCGCTCATTTCGGTGTAGTTATAGTTGGGATGCAACGTGGGATGGGCGCAAAAGGAGCACACAGTGCGCTCCGAGAACCCAAATAGCTAAGGATGGAACAATAGTTTGATTCATGGATTCATCATCCGAATTTAAATAGAGCGTGACTAATCAATACGATAATAAACAGCTCTTAGAAATTTCAGAAGCGAATAGCCTTAGCAAGGTGAAGGTATATCGAAACACTCCCCTGCTCACTGCACATTGAAATCTACGGTGATTATATTTCGTTTGAATCTTTAGCAACCACTTACTCTGAGTGGACATTTCCTCTTAAATAATTGAGCAAAATGCCTCTTCAGGTTACGTCTTCAATAACTCAAATGATAAAAATAAGTATCAACAATGTCAACACTGAGAATAAAGTTTACTCCGAAAACAGTGTTCCATTTGGGTTCAAAATGACTCCATCTAAGGGCGGCTAAAAACCCCTTTCTTCGAGAGTTAATTACTCTTTTTATAGTTTATAGTAGTTTAATTTTCGGGGTAACCTGACAATTTTTATCGACGCACCACTACACGGAGTGTTCTATTACGCATATAAAAGAGTACCGGTATGCCAGAATTAAGGGTAAAAAATCAGTGGAGTAACGTTACTCCCACCGAGTAGTGCCAAATTGACTCCAGTTTTCATTGAACTGGTTACTACCCCCGGAGTAACCAAGCCATTACCCTTGAATCAGGAGTAATTAAAGCACCTTTTTTACACCCTCCATTGTTCTTCGCGACTTTTTCACACACCAAAAATTTGATCGTGTCATACAGTCTTTCAGGAGGCATATCCATTTTCGACGACCCTAAGCGACATACTGTGCACTAGACTTAATAACTACTTATTTGATGGCAGGTTTTCATGTTATATAGCGTCCATCAATTGACAATTAAATGCACAAACGCTGGTGCGCCCTATAGCACTATGCATAACGCAAATACTACGATGGGTCAAGTATTTCACTGCAGGAAAATGAGTTCAGCTTCACGAGTCATCCACTGAGGCAGAGATCAAACACAATTAATAAAACTGTTAATTTATTGGTGAAGCATTGAACCTCAAATTCGTGTTATTTCTGCTTTACAGCATAAACTAACAGAACAGTGGAACAAATATCCACGACAAAGTGTATCAGGGAACTGCGCATAGAACGCAGAAATAAAATAAAATCGTCATCTAGCCTCACCTAGAAGTATCCTTGCTACAGGACTCACATTGTTCTAACCAACGCCTGCAGCTTCACCTTGCGCCTAGACTTGTTGATGACTCAGGATTGTCGAGGAACAGAACACAAAAATCTCCAAGACGCAAAGGCATCAGGAACCCCTGCTGAACATGCCTAAAACATGCCGGTGGGCAGACTTGACACATTGAGTCCGCTTTTACCATGCAGTCAATGGAGGTTACACAATCAATCGTTTAGTAGGAAGGAGGGTACAGATTGCGGTATTGAGCTTGAGTTTCACAGTGTGTTTCAATCAATAAATAGGACCCTGTTGTTAAATTCTACAATTTTTGTACTCCATCGATACTCCTGGATACTCCTTCTCCTTTGATAGAAGTATCCATAGGGTACAAAAAAGATAGCAAGGCCATACTTAATGATTGAAATATGCTGGCAAGTTCTAGCTTAATAGATAGAAGACTGTGATTAATTCCAATCAATGTCCTTCTTCATCGTGAACTATTGAGTAACTCGCCCCCTCACCCAATTGATTTTTAAAACGCTCTGACAGCCAATTTTACCCATGCCTATGTGCAAGCTTTCTAAACTGGCCTGAGGTGTCAGAATTTTCCCCAAGTCAGTTTCCTTCCATGGGGACAGAGCACCTAAATATAAGGGAGGGACACCCATTCAAAGGGGCCGTGCCCCCCATAGTTTTCAACCAGAAAAGGACCTGGGGGTCATCAAACAGAAATAATTGAAATTTGGCGGCTAAGGCTAACAGCAAGGCGAACCAGATTCTCAGGGTGATTAGAAAAGCCTTTGACAACATAGACCAAGATATGTTGCCCTTATTTTACAAGAGCCTTGCCAGACCCCTTCTTGAGTCATTGGCGGACGCAGGGGGGGGCATTCCGGTGATGGCCCCCAAAGCGCTGGAGGGGGGTGGCAAACTATGTTTTGGGCCCCCAAATGCAGGAATTTTTTTGAAGTGTTTAAACTCGGTCTGTAGAGCAAAAAATATTTTCTCCCACCCCCATGGGCCATGGACGGATCCAGGGGGGAATTAGGTAGATCCCTGTAAAACAAAGTATTCCAGTCATAGGCGGAGTCAGGAGGGCTGCAGTGCTCTGATTCCTGCAAGAGATTCCTGGCATAGGTGCATCCAGGGTAGGGAATTTAGGCCAAGGGCAGATCAAGGGAAGGGAAGTAGACGGGGCCCTGTAAAACTAAGCACACTTGTCACAGGCGGATTCAGGAGGGTTGCGGTGAACTACGGAGCAGCAGATTCCTGGCATCAGCGGATCTAGAGAAGGGGATATAGGCCATGGGCGGATCCAGGCAGGGGGAAGAAGAGGGACCCTGTAAAACGAAGCACACTTGTCATAGGCAGATTCAGGAGGGTTTCAGTGCACTACAGAGTAAGGAATTCCAGGCATAGGCGCATCCAGGGAAGGGATTTAAGCCATGGGCGGATCCTGTTGTACAGTGTCATGTCTGCTTCTCTTCTTTTTTCTTTCTTTCTTGATTTTGAGAGCCTCAAGCTCATGTTATCATCGACTGATTGGGTTAGACTGCAGACTCTGCATGTGGGCGAAGCATACTCCTTCTTTGTGAATGTTCTGGAGAGAGCAGTCTCTGCATGCATCCCCACCAGTAGTCCTGGTAAGCAACAGAAAAGTGTCTCTACCACATGCGAGGTTATCAGGTTAAGGAAAAAGAAACGAGATGCCTAGAATATCTATGGACATGCACAGGATGAGACACAGTGCATGCTTGATCATGCCCGATATGCCATGCTCAGAAATCGGCTTCGTGCTCTAACCAGGAGATTACTAGTGGAGCATGAACACAAGATAATAAGCAGCATCAAGCAGTCAGTCAAACCATTCTGGCGACATGTTAACTCCAGACTTAAAGCTAGATCTCGTGTCGCTGACTTAAAAGATGAGAAAGGGGTCCTTCAGTGCAGTGTTCATACAACAGCGACCTTGCTAAACAGTTTCTTTTCTTCTGTTTTCACTAATGAGGACACTGCCACTGTTCCTACCTTCACAAACCGTTATGCTGGTGAACGTATTGTAGACATTACCATCACAACCGAAGGAGTCCACCAAAAGCTCTGTAGGCTCAAATCAAGCAGCTCTCCAGGCCCTGACAACCTACATCCCCGAGTTTTGTATGAGGCAGCTGATGTGCTGGCAGCTCCACTGTCAACACTCTTTCAAAAATTCTTGACGAGGGAGTGCTTTCGCAATCTTGGAAGAGAGGGTCGGTGCTGTCCATTTTTGAGAAGGGTGATCGCCAGAACGCAAGCAACTACCGGCCTATTAACACGCGCATTGACGGGGGTCTGAGCCACCTTCGCATTGACGGGGGGCGGGTACCCGCCCCCCTAAGATCTCGAGAACCACGGTAGGTAGCGAAAAACGGTAAACGGCGTTAGGCTGCCCATCCACTTCTCCATCGAAAACATTTGAACCATTTTTTGTCAGGTCACATTTAAGGTCACGAGAGGTCAAAACATGCCCGTCATAGGGATAGCATGTAAAATTCAGTTTTTCGGGCATTACATCTGAACAATTAAAGATAGAGCAAAACGACTTAAACTATATGAATCCTCTTAGCAAGCCGAATCGAATGATATATAATTTGACCTTGCTAGGTCAAATCAAGGATTTGACCTGACCTGAGGTCAGGTCAGGGTCAAATTATATAAAATGCATATCATTAGAACCGCAAAGCCCAGGCGAGTCTAATGCAGCTAAAATAAATGCTCTATCACCATCCGTTACTGAGTTATTCCGTAAAAACCATTTTTCCCATGTATTTCCAATGGAGAGGTCATGCCTCGTACCTGACCTTAGGTCATCGATATCAAAAATACCGGAACATATGTTAGAGAACTCGGTGGGGCCATTATGTGATATGAGTTTCAATCGGATAAGTTCACCCTGCTCCGACTTATGCTATCTTAAACTTTTTTTGAGGTCGGGTCACTTGACCTGTACTGGTGACCTGACCTGAGATGACCTAACCTTAAAATTTTCACAGAAGTTGTAAAAATGATGAGGGAAAAGGTATACCAAGTACGGCGGCGCTACGCGCCGCCGTTTTTCTACTATCTCCGAAAAACCCGAGGGGGGGCGGGTACCCGCCCCCCGTCAATGCGCGTGTTAATATCACGTACATACCTTGTAGAGTGCTAGAGGCGCTAATCCGAGAGCAGTTGATGCAGCATCTATTGCAGAATGATCTTCTCTCTGCCGCTCAGCACGGCCTTCGCCCTCGCTGCTCATGCGACTCACAGTTTTTGGAAGTTATTGATCATTGGAGTAGGGGTATCGTGGCGGGGCAGCCAGTAGATGCAGTCTACCTGGATTTTCAGAAGGCTTTTGATTCTGTGCCACATGAAACACTCCTCTGTAAACTCCAAGGGTATGGTATTGGTGGTAAGTTGCTGGCTTGGATAGGCAGCTTCTTGCGGGGTAGAGAGCAGCGAGTTGTAGTGGAGGGTTGTGAGTCTGACTGGGTGCCTGTGGTGAGTGGGGTGCCACAGGGCTGCGTGCTTGGCCCTTTGCTGTTTGTAGTGTATGTTAATGATCTGCCTGATGTCTTCCTCTCTGCTTCCAAAGTGTTTGCAGATGATACTAAGTTGTACGCCCCACTTAGCTCGACAACCTCTTCACATATACTTCAGGCCGATTTAGAACGTGCAAGCAAGTGGGCTGAAATCTGGCAGTTGTCATTCAACAGGAGTAAATGCACTGTTCTTCATGTTGGAACCAACAACGAGCAGCACATATATGTTATGGGGGATACCATGCTTGCCCATTCCGTCCAGTAAAGAGACCTTGTAGTCCTTGTAGATGCAGACCTCAAATTTCGTGCTCAGGCTGTTTCTGCTGTGCAAAGGGGTCGCAAATTCTGGCACTGATTCGGCGATCATTTAGTGTTATAAACCGAGTGTCGCTTCCAATTCTGTTCAAGGCCCTCGTCAGACCTCACCTAGAGTACGGTAACTTAGTCTGGGGACCCTTCAGCAGGGCGGACCAGAGGAGGGTTGAAAGAGTCCAAAGGCGCGCTACCAGGCTGATCCCCGAGATACGGCACAAATCATACAGCGAGAGGCTGCAGGACCTGCGACTTCCCTCTCTGTACTACAGACGGCGCAGGGGTGACATGATCCGAGTCTTTCAGATATTCCACGGTGCCATTGATCTCGATCCAATATACTTCTTCCAGCGCGACGAGAACTCGCGGACGAGAGGACACGACTACAAGCTGATCAAACCGCGCGCTGAGTCTAGAATCCGTAGAAATGCATTTGGCACCCGTGTTGTCGGTGACTGGAACGCTCTCCTCAGGCACGTAGTCTCCGCACCGAGTGTCAACTCCTTCAAAACCAGATTAGACAACCATTGGAAGGATATCATGTACTTAGTGCCAGACACCGACTAGGTTGCGACACCACTTGTACACGAACGCGTTGAGACCGGACCCTTACAGGCCTAGAGTCTCCACACGTCCGTATGCTTCAACTTCAACTTCAACAAGTATTTCCTCAGGATAAACCAATATGCGTGCAAGCTCATCGAAACCTATCGGAGGTACCTACGAGGTACCTACACTATCAGAATACCTATACTCCATCAGGTAAGCGAATCAGGTGTTAATGTGGTGAGACTGAAAATATTGATATGGGAAATCCAGCCGTGATAGGTACGTTACCTTTATAACTATAGGTAGGTTTATCGTATCCCGCATAAGCCCTTTAATGCGTCAAACTCAAATCAGGTATCAGAAACGAAGAGCAGGATATTTTCTGGATAAAATAAACAAATAAGCAAGCCCACTTCAAAATCTAGGATCAAACCAAGGCAATAGATAGAAACACTGGATCAAATTACCCGCCACTATCCGTACTCAACGCTGTCGAGACTTGAGTTTTCTGTGGTCTGTGGCGTTTCCGGCGCTTTCACAAAAATGGCTAGGTGTTTGTAGGTCTGAAGATTTCCGCTATTCTCTGACAATATGAAATACTCCAAAATCGAGATTTGATTACTCTGCCTTTTAGCTCCGGCCCTTCAGATCAGAGAGTCCCCATTTCAGGCGTACGGGGACGACACAATTTAAGACAGTCCTCTTAATTGGAGTCCCACTGAAATTGAATGAAATGTAGAGACTGTGCTGACTCTTTCGCACTCATCTCCCCCATAATCTGTGTTCCATGACTGCATATTGTGTCTTTTTGTATGCTACTTTTCGGCGCATTAGTCTTCAGACCCCGGGTGGAGTAAACTTTTTCTCAGTGAATGAATGGTCACACGCGCATTGACGGGGGATACCCGGCCCCCTCGGGTTTTTGGAAATAGCATACAAACGGCGACGATTAGCGCTTCCGTACTTAACACACCTTTTCTCTGATCATTTTTACACTTTTTTCTCAATTTCTAAGGTTAGGTCAACTCAGGTCAGGTTACCAGTACAGGGCAAGTGACCTGCCTCAAAAGAAGTTTACGATATTATAAGTCAGAACAGGGTGAACGAATCCGGTTGAATCTCATATCACTTATTGTATTGTATTGTATTGTATTCAACGTCACGGACTCTTCCAAACGTAGAGGTTGGCTATTATAGAGCCCAGGTCAAGAAGAAACATGGATAAAAACTAAATCATACACCCTCAATCCTCATACATTCCACAAACATGGCATGGTCACGATGAATTTAGCTCAGATGACGTTTGAGCTCTCGTTTGAACACACCTATAGGCATGTTTCGCACTACATGTGGTAATCTATTAAAAGCATGACTGGCACGGTATATAAAACGCCTTCTTCCTGACTCAGTTCTAATACGTGGAAGGAAGAGATCGCTGTCATTTCTCGTGGTTCGTTCCTGGCGTTCACTGCGAGTTGCTATTTGTTGGGCTATTAGAGCGGGTTCACCCACGTCCATGACACGTCTCAATAGGCACAATGAGTGGTACACAATCATTTCACGAGCGGGAAGCCAGCCTAACAATTGAACAGCGTCACTAATGTGATCCCGCCGTCGACGCCCCGTGACCACCCGGGCACAAAAGTTAATGAGCTTCTGGATTCTGTACATGCACTGGACGTTACAATTTCCATATACACTTAGGCAGTAGCGGACTGAGGACAAAACCAGACTGTTCACTATGGGCTTAATGGTCTGCGGGGGCAATCTGTGTCGAGCATGGTGGAGCCCCAACAACATTCCGGTGCATCTTCCGACCAGTGAATCAATATGGGGTTCAAAAGAGAGAGTTCTATCCATAGTTACGCCTAAGTTTTTAACTCTATTGCTTTCTGTGATGATAGTTCCGTGAACAGATAGTGAAATTGTCGGAAGATTACTGAGCATCTGGCGGGTGCCGAGGACTAGAAGTTGAGATTTGCTAGAGTTCAATTTCATCGAATTTTGGGTAAACCATTGATATAAAGTTGAAAGGGTGTCCTCCATAAGCCTGATCATGGTTTGAATTTCTTGTTTTTTACCGGAGATTAGAAGTTGGGTATCATCAGCATACTGGAATACTTCTATTTTTGGACTTATATAGAGACTAAGGTCGTTTGAGAAGATCGAATAGAGGAGAGGGCCGAGACATGTCCCCTGATATACACCAATCGGGTTACGTACTGACGTTGAACACTTTTGACCAAACTGACCCCTTTGTTGATTTTGACTACCGTCCTCAGTTCTATCAGAATTCAGTCGTACGTATTGGAAATGGTCGGAGAGGTAGCTTTCGAACCATTTGATCTCAATTCCGTAATGTTCTAATTTCCTCAACAATTTTGAATGTTCAATAACATCAAAACATTTACTGAGATCCAAGAGTACAAGGAGGGAAATTTTTCCGTTGTCCATGCCATTTAGAATAGAGTCGGTGACTTGGATCAATGCGGTTTCTGTGGAGTGATTTCGACGGAAACCAAACTGGGTGTCTGAAAAAGATAGTGAGTTGAGAAGTAGGCGTACAACTGACCATAAACGATGCGTTCAGTTATTTTTGCCAAGCTCGGGACGAGCGAAATCGGCCGAAAATTGGATGGGTCTGTAAGGGAGCCCGAGCCTTTGTAAATAGGCTGGATAACTGAAAGTTTCCATGATTTAGGCACAGTACCAGTAACTAAGCTTGTGTTAACGAGACAGAGGATGACATGAGATATTGCATCAAAACAATTTTTGAGGAAAGACATGGTAAGGCCATCGGCATCACATGCGTTGCTACTATTTAGGCTGGTAACAGTAGCGTATAGATCATCGATCGAGACAGGCTTGACGGAAAATGAATCACTCACTACCCGCGGTAGTCTGACAGGCAGCTCATCCTGGACTTAATGGGCCCACCGAATTATTTAATATTTTCCCGATATTTTTTATATAGATGGCCTAAGGTCAGATAGGAGCCAATGCCTATCTATTGGAAATACATGGGATAAATAGTTTTAACTGAATAACTTAGTAATGTATAGTGATAAAGCGTTTATTTTACCTCAACTAGATTTTTCTTTCTTTGCTGTTCTAACGATATGCATTTTTACCTAATTTGTCCTTTACCTGACCTCAGGTCAGGTCAAATCACATATTTGAACTGAGTGATTAATCCAAAGTCATCACTAATTATAACGACTAATAAGAAAACTGGTCATCTCCATAGCACTATGGTCTCCCCGCCAAGCTTAGACATAGTATTGGGGATTTAGGGTAACTCTTGAAATTGATCAACTTATACTTGCCAGGACGGAACTAGGGGGAATACTTGACAATAGCTCATTACCAACGCTCCCAACATCACCAAAACTATCATTAACCTTATCTCCAATATTATTATTAGAAACATCAGATATAAAAAAAAACTAAAATCAGGATGTGCACAGCGATCCGTGCTCGGCTCATTATACTCAATCATTCACCTATCTTGACGGTATGTTTACTAAATCCCCAAATCCCCTCTCTCAAAGCGCCTCACACACTTGATGACATAATGACGAGTCAACATTGATGTAAAGACATGTGGACAGAGGTTGAGTTCGTCAAACATTTTTCTAGAAGACCCTGAGTGCAATCCCAGGCTTGCTGATTGCAGTGGCGATCTATGTTGGGACAACATGGGGAATTGCCCTTCCCCTAAACTGAACAATGGTGAGCTGTAAAGTTATGTAAAAATGCAAATACATTAATTGACATAAGGCATTACAGAAATAGCGTGAAACCTGGTGCAAAAACCGCAGTGAGCATAAGTCGTGGCGGTGCTCTCACGATCATTAAAAAAACCCATGTATTCATTCATACATGTTAAAAAGAAAAAAAATCTACTAACCAAACATCTAAAGCATGCATTCTATATAACATATTTCGGGACCACCCGATTTCATGGCGCTCCTCCGATGGCGACAGCCATGGACAGAAGCCTGCCGGACGCGCCCACCAACAGGACGGCATACGCGACCGTGCCAGCCGGCGTCCTGTTACCGCTCCGCAAATCTCAATGTAAACGTCTTGTTTTGCTAAGAAGGGTATGGAGTACCTTAAGCACTGCTGCTCGTATAAGCAGGTGAGATAAGCTTCCTGAATGGGCGAAAATGTTGATTTTACTTCTATGTTCGATTTCTCAGTACTGGGATCTGATAGTAGTCAAGGCTAAGAGAGGCAGCTAGGTTTATCTCCATACGTCTTAGAAACGCAAATGGCCGCATTCAGACGCTTCCCAATCCAACATGCAGTCTGTGCTCACTTTAACACGCGCATTGACGGGGGAGAGGGGGTTGGGTACCCGCCTCCTTCGGTTTTTTTGGAAATCACATAAAAACGGCACACGCCGCCGTGCTTGGTATACCTTTTCTCTCATCACTTTTACAACTTTTTTTCAAAAATCTAAGCTTGGGTCACCCTGGTCAGGTTACCAGTACAGGTCAAGTGACCTGATCTAAAAAAGTTTAAGATAACGTAATTCGGAACAGGGTGAATTTATCCTATTGAAACACATACCACATACTGAGCCCACCGTGCTGTCTAAAGTAGTTCCGGTGTTTTTTATATCGATGACCTAAGGTCAGGTGACCTCTTCCTTGGAAATACATGGGAAAAGTGGTTTTAATTAAATAACATGGTTATAGATAGTGATGGAGTGTTATGTTGGCTTCAGTGGGTTGAGAATGTCTTTGCAGTTCTAAACATACACATTTATACATTACTTCATATACATTTTGACCTCATTTGACCTTGACTTTACCTCAGGTCAGGTTGAATGACATATTGGACCTGATTTGACCTATCAAGGCCATGTTATATATCATTGGATTCGGCTTGCTGCGAGGATTTTATTGGTTCAAATTGTTTGATCTATATTTACTTGTTCAAATGTAATGACCGAAAACCTTCATTTACATTTTATCCCTATGATGGGATATTTTGACCTCTAGTTACCTTAAATGTGACCTGAAAAATAGTGCAAATATTTTCGATAGAGAGGTGGATGAGCTACTAAACGTAATTTACCGTTTTTGCTATCTAGCATGGTTCTCGAGATCTTAGGGGGCTGGTACCTGCCCCTCCGTCAAAAGCGAAGGTGGCTCAGACGCCTGTCAAGGCACGTGTTAAAGGGAATGTTGCACATTCATAACGGTATTTTAACCGATATAGCAAGTTTTAAAGCAAGTCGGAAGATCCGGTACTAAATATATCATTTGTCTTGGAAGTCGAGAATTTCGTAGAAAAAGCTAAACCTTACCCGAAATGTATCCTTCATGTAAACTTAGCAGCAGACCACAGTTCTCATGGATTTTGGTGTGACGACATATGCTGACGTCACGGTAAGTATCAGTCAATCGAAGCCCTTGAAGCGTATTGAATATGGAGGTGGCTGCTAGATCATGACATCATCCACAGCGAGATATTTATTTCTTTCCCTAGAGAAGGATTTACAAATAAAAATATTGAGCTTATTTCTAAATTGTTTTAGAGAAATTATGGATGCCTCCTTGGTTTTCGGCTACAAGTACCCCTAATTACAATAAATTCCCGGATTTGACCAAGTTGCCACATTCCTTTTAAATGTTCAAATCATACTGCCCTAAATTCGTGTAAAATGGAAAAAGGGGACGGCTGGCTAGCTCACACATAATACTTGGCCCCTCTTACAATTTTTTGGAGGATTTAGCGAGCCATATTTGCCGTTTGACATCTTCGAGGTCATCCAAGGTCACCAGGGGTCAAAACCAGTATTTTGACAGTAATTTTTTACCTAATCAAGCTTAGAGCGCTGAATCAAACACCATCGTGTATGTCTTGTCACTGGGTTTCGTTTGATATACAGCAGGGTCACTTTCTGGCCTTTCATGACCTCAGGTCATATTAGGTCACGAGGTGACCTCTGGAGGTCAAAATACTGGCGGGAGGTCATTACGTTGCACATAGTGGATAAAGGTCTGGCATTTTCCTATCCAATGTACTTTACCATATATCAACAGCTCTAATGGCATAAGTTATGCCCAGTTTACTTAAAGGGAGATACGCGACAAAATTATTATTGTGGTTTCCTGCTATTTGAAAAATCCTGATGACGAAACTATCAATTATTTTTTGTATCTTCGGTAAAATTTTGGGAGGCCACTCACTTATTATCGAAATAGGTTAACAGTTTCAATAAAATGCCCATCACTTACCCATGCCCATACCCATCACTTACTTTTCGAAAACTATTTAAAGTTGAAAAGTAATGTTTTTTTATAATACAAATGTCTGTTCTGTATTTGTATTTGAATTAATTTAAAAAAAAACTTTTAAAAATTACAAAATGAATTAGTTTGCCCTAGAAACGGAAAAAATATAATTACTCAAGTCTTAAGCGGTTTCGTACCGCGGGTCTTGAGTCATTTTCTGCTTCAGCCCCAGGATGACAAAACTTTTGCGTCAGATAGGTCACGTGACCCCGGTTTGAGAATTCCTAGGCTTTTGATTGGTTAATTTTGATTTCTTTTAAGCCCTATATTTCTGTTTCAAAAGAGTTTTGGAATGTTGTTTTTCTAAAGTTATTTTTTTCTGTAGAAGTCCAAAGTTCTACATCACTATTTAGGATAGATATGACCTAATTCTTAGAGAAATTGATAGCATTAGCCGTGTGTACGTCATACACATCGATATGAGGTGTACCGGTAAAGTCGTCTAGAAATGTTGACTTTGAGAGCGATTTTAAGGCATTTGCAGGCCGAATTCGCAAAAATGAGAATGTGACTTCTGAAACAGCTTTTTGTAACCTTTTCATATAGCCAATAAAATTTTTTCGCGTATCTCCCTTTAAGCAGTGCATATTTGAATGAAAATAGCCGATCTTGACCTAATTTGACGTCTGGAGGTCAAACCATTGACCTGAGCGCTAAAACGTGCTGAGTATTTTCTTACTGAATTCACGCGAGCTTTCTAATGCACTTTACAGATTTACCCTAACGCCCATACTTTCGGAGTTAGAGGGGCCATCGACAGGGTTGGCACTGCCCACTACCCACTGCCCGGGTTTTTTGGTTTTTTTAGTGGGGTTTTTAATGGATAAAACCCACCCGGGTTTTTTGCATAAATCATTTTCTAGATGCCCCTGAGTAAAAATGTCGTCTTTTTTGATATTCACATCACTTTTAAAGCTACTAAGCCTTGGTATGTGTAGAATATGTCAAAGATTGGCAGAATTGGTACCATATGCCACCTCATACAACCCGCTGGAAAAGTGCATTTGGAAATTCTTGCCGTCTTACCAGGAAAATCATTCCTAAGAATCCACATGTCGGAATTGCAAATTGTGCAACACAAATTTCTATCTTGTTTTTGCCATATGTAAAAGTCGCTGGATAACACCAATACTGTCTCTGAATATGACGTACGTTTTGGTCTGCACCATGCAGTTTTTCCAGAATTCAACCTATATATATCTTAATTTATAAACATCTCTGCAAGGACAAAATATGCCAAAGTAACAGTGCAGTCTCAGATTGTGACTCTGACTGACTTTGACCTTAGTCACACAAAAGTTTATTTGTCCAGCTCATGGAATGGAAAAAATGGCTTATGGTGGTGGAGTCACATCGTGCTGTATTCCAGGCGCGCAGCCAAGGTGGGGCGACCGCCTCTCCCCTTTGCTGAGCTTAAGCACTGTAAAGAGATTCCTGCACGGCCTCCTGTCGTTTTCTGATTTATGCTCCCCAAGTTGATTATAAGAACACTGACACCATCACAATGTTTGTCTCGGAGACTCTCAATAGCAAGTCTCAGGGACCCAAGCGTTGGTCTGGTAGGGCCCACCAAAATTTTGAATTGGGGGCCACAGATTCGGCTATCGGGACACCAGAGTTTATCTCTGGGCCTCCAGACTTGGTATCTGGAGCAGCCCCAAAAGTTTTCTCCGGGGTTTTCAGAGTTGGTCTGGAGGACCCTCAAGAGTTTGTCACGGGG
This sequence comes from Lepas anatifera, assembly GCA_034440635.1. Lineage (NCBI taxonomy): Eukaryota > Metazoa > Arthropoda > Thecostraca > Lepadidae > Lepas > Lepas anatifera. The sequence goes on from JAOTON010001688.1 coordinate 48,438, forward strand.
GGGGTGGGCCAGAGCTGGTCTCTGAGGGCTCCCAAAGTTGGTCTTGTGGGGCCCAATATTCTGACTTGGGGGATCCGAAAAGTTTTCTCGGAGAGCCCAGGGTTGCTCTCGGATGGCCTTTAAGAATTCGTCTCGGGGGCCTCAGAGTTGGTCTCCAAGGCCTTCGAGGGTTTGTCTCGTCGGCCAATAGAGTTGGTCTTGAACCTGGCTGAAAGTTGGTTTCGGGGGTCCCTAGATTCGTTCCTTGGGGTCCCCAGAGTTGGTTTCGGAGGACCCCAAGAATTGTTCTTGGGGCTCCCAGTGTTAGTCTCGAGGACCTTCAAGAGTCTTCAAGAGTTTGTCTTGGTTCACGAGGCCCTCAGAGCTGGTCTCGGGGATCCCTAGACTCGTTCTTGGGCGACTCAATAGTTTTTTTCTGGCGGGAGGGGAGGTTGTGTCTCAAGGCACCGGTCAATTTTTCTAAAACTGCCCAAAGAATTCGTGTTGGGGGCACGATGGTCCCCGAGTCACAAAATAATAAAAAGGATACCACGCTTTATTTAGCTAGATAGACAAAGAAACAATGTAGGTAAAAACAGCCAATAAAAGTCACGTGAACCACACCGATTCACTCCACCATCTCATCAGCCACCGCTGACGTTCTTTTTATTTTCATTAGCGATCTTTGCGCTCGGGCCCCGTGCTGTGCCCCGGAGCCTATATCAACGCCCCTTCCCCCTGAGCAAATAATGGATACGCCCCTGCTGTGCTCTGAGAATTGTGATCTGGCCTTTATTGATGTACCCGACTAAGATTTTCAGCGCTAGCATTTGTCCATGAGGAATATGAGCTACTGATTTATAAAAAAATTCCTGTGGGGCGCAGTGGTGTGGTGCTTGTCGCACTTGCTTTTACGGGGTCGTCCGGGCTTACGTCCGGTGGATTTCTTGAGTACGGTGAATCCGGCTCCTAAGAGAAAACAGTAACAAGAGTCGACGACGCCGCATGACCATAGCAGTGGATGAGTTTATAAGCCCCAAAAATTGTTATTCTGGTCAAAAGTCGGTTCATTTTTCTTATCCATGGGTGCCCATAAACTAGGAAGGGTTCTGCACGCTGCCGTCAATCGGGTACTTCAGAACAGCTTGGGGAATAGGAGCTTCTTCTCACCTCCACCACCTAAGGCAAAGACTGGTAGGCAACGATGATATTGAAAGCGATGATATTGAAAGCATCACAGTCTGAATGCGTGCTCAAACAATGACATTAATCTAGAAACGGTGGGGTGAGAATGCTACAAAACAAAATTAAAAAACCCGGAAAAACCCACAAAAACCCGCAAAAACCCAGACCCGTGGGCTTTTTACAAAAAACCCGGGTTTTTCCAACCCTGCCCATCGATGCCCCCGGTGGGGCGAAGGTGGCGCCGGGCGCCCGGTGGGGCGCGGGTTAAGACTAACTTAAGAAGCTCGTTTTCAATTCTTGAAAAACCTGAGGGGGTTGCAACACCCCCTTGTACGTGTAAGGGTTAAAACTCTCTTGACGGGAAAGCAATTGGTTGAAAATTCCATGGCTCCCCCTTAAATTCGAACGTTCCGTCGTCACTGGCATTAACCATACCGTGAGTTTCTATGTTACAGCTCCATAGTGAATTGAAATAAGCTAAATGGTGAACACAAATGTAAAATATTCGTTACAATCATTAAAAAATAGCAGAACTATAGGCTTTCAAAACAATGCCTACATGGTGACCCCCGAAAAATGCCGGAGGCTATATCTGCCATACCAAATAAAAAAGACACCATGGTTAGATTCTACACCTTTGAAACCCCCTTGACACCAATTTTGGAGAGAATAAAAAATAGAAGGGTTTTATTTTACGGAATTTTTGTGTCGATTTATAGTGGAATGACCCAACTGCTGATGCAGATATCACAGAATAATTCAAAACCTCCCAGGATTGTCGTCCGGAGACACGTTGCTTAGTCTTCCATGAGCTTCGTAGCTGTGAATCCGTGAATTTCTGCTTGTACAATCCCAACATCGACCTTATCGATCGAATATCTCTATTGCTACTGCCGGCGGAATCGCTTCTTCTCCAAACTTTTAAGAATTTTGAAATCTATCACGTGTGGGTCATTTTCCTATGTCAAAACTATTTGCTATTACTTCGGAATCGGCTTGGTTGCTCTGTTTGCTATGTCACTGCTCTTCACTCTCCTCAAGCACTAAACGAACCCACAAAAAACGGGTATGACCCTCAGCACACTGTGCCCCCTGCCTTGGCTCACCCACCCGGCGACTGAGGCACCCGATGCGTAGACATCGTACGCCGCGGCGCCCTCGCAAAAACCCGACAAAATCCAGAGTTCACCCCTGCTGCATCTGGGCAGTATTAGGATCAACAACGGCCTGCTGTCGCCTGGATATTGTTTATCTCCGCGACAGTCTTCCCAGTCGCCAACTCTGCTCCCTCCCTCGAATCCCACCCACTATGCTTCTCCAGCAGGATTCGAGTAACGGTAACACTCCGTTTTAACCCCCTAACCCCCTGCTGCTTTTGCCATTGCACTGGCCACCACTGCCCCCTCCCTGATTCACCTGACCTTTTGACCCAGGTCTTGCTGCCTTGTTTAAATTAGGTGAATCATCCCTGGCTTTGCTGGCGGTTCCATGTACTCCCTTATGGACTTATGGCAATTCAAAGTAAATAATCCGTTCCCTTCCGTGCTTTTGCGAATTACTGCCAACTAGGTCTGTTACTCCATGTTTTTACATCTACGGTTCCTGCTCTCTACTGGAGTTCCCGCCATCAACACCGGCCGGCTCCCCCGTACTGCCGCCGCCCCGCAGGTCCTCATGGTCGGCCTGAATTCGCACGTCCCAGCAACTCAATGCGTGCTTAGACGGTGTCGAATAAGAAAGCCCTTGGTCTACAGAAGAGGCTTCAACTTGTTTTGCGGCCAGTTTTTAACACGCGCATTGACGGGGGTCTGAGCCACCTTCGCTTTGACGGGGGGGTGGCGGGTACCCGCTCCCCTAAGATCTCGGGAACCATGGTAGGTAGCAAAAAACGGTGAACGGCGTTAAAATGCATAGCATTAGAACCGCAAAGCCCAGGCAAATCTAATGGAGCTAAAATAAACGCTCTATCACCATCCGTTACTGAGCTATTCCATGAAAACCTTTTTTCCATCTATTTCCAATGGAGAGGCCATGCCTCGTAACTGACCTTAGGTCATCGATATCAAAAATACCGGCACATATTTTAGAGAACTCGGTGGGGCCGTTATGTGATGAGTTTCAGTCGGGTAAGTTCACACTGCTCCGGCTTAAGCTATCTTAAACTTTTTTGAGGTTGGGTCACTTGACCTGTACTGGTGACCTGACCTGAGATGACCTAACCTTAAAATTTTCACATACGTTGTAAAAATGATAGAGGAAAATGTAGGCTAAGTACGGCGGCGCTACGCGCCGCCGTTTTTCTGCTATCTCCGAAAAATCCGAGGGGGTGGGTAACCGACCCCCGTCAATGCGCGTGTTAAGCCGTCTGCCACAGTCAATTCTATTCACTTGGCAATTATGTATATAAATATCGGTGTTCATATCGGTATTTTGTTTTATTTTGTTAGCCCTTGCCATGTGTTTCAGTCATTGTTATCGCTTGTATTTGGACGAATTTGACCGACGACATTGTTTACTCCCCTGCTGGGTTGCCCCGACAGACCTGTGTTCCCCTGTTCATATCGTACATTCTACTCCTTACTGATCAATACTTTCACTTCCAGATCCCTCTGCAACTGACTGAGCTGATCGAGTGAACTGAAACTTTCCCCACCGTCTCTGAGCCGAGACACTGGCGGTGCCTGAGAGTTCCCCCTAGCGGTGTCCCGCTACATATGGACACCGCGGTGGCAGTGGTGGCCTGCAATCACAAACAATTGCGACTCTGTCCGCATCACGTTCTCTACCGGACGCTTGATCCCCGCCGGGTAGACAACGTCACCCGGACACTGAGACCTCCTCGCGTTTTCGACAATCATTACCAGGAAAACCGCGCACGTCAACAGCCTTTCCACTTCGCTGACTTGGGATGACCACCTTCACACAGCCCTACTTATTGGCCCCTCATCAGTCATCTTACCCGCCGCCCGTCTCCGCTAGCGGCTGGAAGTCAGCACTCTCCGTCGCATCTGGAAGTTTTTGAAACTGATTTCGCTCGGACACAAGCTTACGACTTCAACAGCCGCCCTGCCCTGGAAGCCGTTTACACCAGCGGACAACCACCTGCCACTACGCCAACGGGATAGCTCATACCAGACCATTCTCACTTGCTCAGATTTGACCAATTTCTTGCTCAATTGTTCCACCCTTCTTACCGATCGTCACCTCAGTCAGCCCATTCGTGAAGGTGTGCAATTTTGCAGAGAGGGAAGGAGTGAGCGTGTTTTAACATGACGAATGATGGTGCTGAAGGTTGTAAACGAAATATTTCATAACGTTCATATGCGGCGCAGTTTAAGGAAAATGGCATAGTTTTAATTCCTAAGGAAGGAAAAGATACGAATAAATAAATAACAAACCTACGCCCAATTTCCCTTTTGAATAAAATTTTCAAAATTATTACGAAGTGCTTGGCACTACGGCTGTCAAAAGCAATAAAAACCCTAATAGACGAGGATCAAACAGGGTTTATTAAGGAACGGTATATTGGGAATAATATAAGAACCCTTTTGGAGACTATCGACCACTGCAATAGGCAGAAGAGATCGGCCTTACTTTTAGCCTGTGATTTGAAGTCAGCGTATGATTCGGTAGACTGGAGCTATATGAAAAAACACTGTCCGCTCTTAGGCAGGGAATAACTTCAAAAGATGGATAGAAATACTTTACGATTGCAATCCAGGTTTTTAACACAAAGCCTCAATACAATTTAACGGAAAACTCTCGCGACCCTATGGAATACATCTTGGTCTGAGGCAAGATGACCCCTTAAGTTGTTTCCTATTTTTGCTGGCGTTTCAACCTTTTCTGCTTTTTTATCAGACGCTCAGAGTGTATAAGAGGTGTAGAGGTAAATTCAAGTGAAATAAAGGTAAGCGCTTACGCCGACGATGTAACGATTATTTTAGACGGAAGCAATAGTTCCTTGAAGAATTGATTGGATTTGTTTAACCATTTCCAGGGCGCATCGGGCTTAGAATTAACACGCGCATTGACGGGGGTCTGAGCCACCTTCGCTTTGACGAGAGGGGGCGGGTACCCCCCTAAGATCTCGAGAACCACGGTAGGTAGCGAAAAACAGTAAACGACGTTGGGTAGCCCATCTACTTCTCCATTGAAACTATTTGAACCATTTTTTGTCAGGCCACATTTAAGGCCACGAGAGGTCAAAACATGCCGTAGGGATAACATGTATATTGTTGTAGAGTGTTTAGTCTAGTCCTAAAATCAGAATGTGTGTCGCGAGTGTCTGTGTTTATACCAGCAACCCGTTTCGTTGGCTTGAGCGAAGATATATAACTAGGTCAAAAATTGGAATACACGGTTGGTCCCGACGCAGTCTTCCTCTCGCCTCCGACAACGTAACACTGGCAGCAGCGGTGGTGGCTGGTGGCTCCGGCCACCAGCTATCCCCTCTCTTCACCTCAGTCTGTCTACACGCCCCGGCCATCTCCAGGTAAGACTGAATTTCTGTTTAAAACCAGTATCATTCAAATTTTCTTTATGCTGTTTAGCCTTATTTCTTCACGTTTGAGGCCCATTTGTGCCACCGAGTCAACAGACAGTTCCAATACGCGTCAAATGAGTGTTTTAAGAGTAATTTAGAACCACCCCCAGATGATTGTGGTAGAAGAGAATATGCGCCATAGAGGCGCAATAGGATACTAAGGAATAAGCGCCACAGAAGCGCCATGAGAGAATAAGAGAATAAGCGCTATAGAAGCGCCAAAGGATACTAAGGAATAAGCGCCACAGAAGCGCCATAAGAGAATAGGAATAAGCGCCACAGAAGCGCCATAAGATAAGGAATAAGCGCCATAGAAGCGCCATGATGAAAAAAAACGCTAAAGGAGCGCCATACGCATGAGCGATTAGTGCTCTGATGGCGATAGGGACTCTAGGTTGTTGAACTCTTACTTCAAGCACTCAGCCCAATAGGTTTAGACAAACTGCCAGCGGCAGATTTCAAGGCCCTGTTTAACCGAGAGGCCTAGCCCCCTTCAAAAACCCATTGACATATGGACCAGGCCCCGCCACATAGTTTGACCACCTGTTTGTTGGCAATGTTATTGACCCTCTTGTGTCTCAGATGAAAATATCGTGGCTTGTTTTATGTTCATCCCCCTCGCCAGCCAGGCCCAGACGGCAGAGCCCTCACCTCAGCACCACCGTTATGCCGTCTGCTCCAAGACAGACGCCCAAGCACGCTATAATCTGCGGACGTTGGATTGTCAGCCCCTCTGCGTGTGTACTCTGCAAAGTATCCGCAACCACTGGTATAGTAAATCATTCATTGGTTCACAACCACCATTTTCTGTTTACCTTTTGTTCACATCAATTATGGTTGTAACACAGGTGGCAGTGGCGGACACAAGGTATGTGTGGAGATTCTCCTATTTCGCCCTGCCAACCCGTCGTTACATTGACTGGAAATTATTAATAACACTGCTGAAGAAATTGCTACGTCTGCCACTGCCGTGACTCCTAGTGGCATTAAACTCACCGTCCTAGGTAATTATGATCAGCCTTCAGTGCAAATTTTAGATAGTTTTGTCAAAAACATACGCAATCCCCAAGATGCTTATCTTGTTCGTAGTTCCGCAAGGAACCAACCTGTTCGAGGCACCGTAGGAGACATACAGAGCTCTGAGCCCTATTCTACTAATTTTTCATTTCCCCATGATTTAGTGACGTATCACACATACGAAGAATGCATTTCGTGTGATGCACAAGAAAGTTATGTTAAAACAATGACTAAGCAGAAAGCTCACATTTTACCACGTGTCTATGCCAATCAAAAGTTCTTTGTTGACCAAGCCGGTGCTCTCAAATCTCAACTTCTTACTTCAAGTCCAGCAATTGCTCACCTTTCGATCACCGACCTAAAAGTCACTGTACGTACCATCCAAGTTTGTCCAAAAATCAAAAGCACAATTGCGGTACAAGGTTGCCACAGTTGCCCCACTCCAGCCACATTCACTTTTCTCGCCAAAAGTACTTGTCAGGACGGACGCGCCGACGTAAGCCTTATAGATATACCGCTTTCGACCCGGTCTGTCTATTTAACCACTACAGACGCATCTATCACAATTGAATTTAAAACCTCTAAAGTTTGCCATCAGGAAACTCTTTGTCTAGTCTTCAATGAGCTCCGAAGTTGCGATAACTTGGACTTTTGTTTGGATGATCCAAACCTTGATCTTGTTGCACGTAATATTTCCGTTGCCACTTCTGGACGTATTCTCCCAACCTCCTTTTGGGACAACTTAAGCTCTAATACTCTTGACGTCTTCTCTTCAGTTCGTAACATTTTCTATTTTTTGCTATCGGCATAGCTGCCATTTTCTTATTCTCACTCATCATTACTATTATCAAGCGCTAACTGCTTCTTTCCTGCCGCTCCGTCGACACAGTGTCTCAGCCGACACTCCGCAGACTGCGTTAGCAGTGTGCCCGCGGCTGCGACGGCCACTGCCGCCGCGCCACCGCCCCCTAGTCACAAAAAACCTGGCAACCAGCGCCAGCTGTCTGGACTGTTTCTATTTGCCACCATTCCCCCTCATGTAGCTCCACCGGCGCTCCCAGGAGCGGTGGCATCAGCCCTCCGCCTTCAGATATAAAAAAACAAAACAAAACAACAGTGCCAACGGCCAAGGCAAGCGCCTTGTCCAAACCAACCTTTGCTATAGCACTGTCCATGCTGTTTCTCGTCGCTTAGTTACTAACGTTTTGGCAATGCCAGTGACGGCCCCAGGCCCTCATCTTTGGCTCTAAATTCATCCTTCTATGAGTATTGAGACAGCAGGCCTGCTCAATACTCTCAGTTCCTAACATCGTTCCATCCTGTACAAAATTCCTTCATTTTGCAAGTAAATTTCTGACTGGTAGGCCATAACGTACCGGTCGCTGTTAATTCATTGCCTGCCTTTGCATTTAAAGTAACTAACGGCTATTTCCCATCCGTTCACCTAGATGACACCTGGTGGCCCCCAGGTTTTGTTCATGTTTAAATTCGGTGAACACAATCCCTTGAATTTTTCGGCGTTTGGACATGTTTTCCTCCAATATGGAGTTATACGCCCTTAGCGTAATTCTCTCCTTTTATTAAGTATTTTGATCAAAGTGTAAATGTTATAAGATGTATTACCGTCGCCCTGGATGGACTATCACCGTCTCTGCACAGTTACCGTAGTACCGCGTCTCACAGCCCGTCTGTTCCACCGATAATATCAACACGGATCTCGTCTGCGCCGCCCTGGCAGCCGCCCATGACATCATTCTGGCCAGACTAAACAAACGGCACCCGTTCTCGATTCTACTACGCCCGCTACTCTGTTTTTTTCTCCAAACATCAACACAACCTACCCAACTTCAGCCAGCGCTCAAGTCGCCGCCGACGGGCATGCCGCCCAGAAGGCCTAAACCGGTCATAACCGCCCATCTCGCCGTCGCCACTGGTTCCCGGCCCCAAGCCGATGTTTACGGCAGCTCCGGATGGTTATGGAACCATCGTATGACAACCTGCTCCTGACATGATTGCTATCTGATGTCTGTATGATTGTGAATGTATGCTAAGAACTTTTGTGTCATCGACTTTGATCCATTCGACCAATGTACTCGATTACTTTTATGCACCATTTGAATTAGTTTGATTTAGGGTCCCCGTTTTAACTGCCCATACCAATATCGTTTGTCTATCATTTCGCACTTTTACCATTGTCAACATGTTTCAGATCCGTTACGTCTCTGAGAATGCTGAAGGCCATTTCTTCAACCAGCCCAAATTTTCCCTGCCCCGCTAAATCGCACCACCTTCTGAGCTCTGGCAGCATTGCACAAACCCTTATTGGAGGCGCCGTCTATTGCTAATCTACATCAAAAACTACTGGAGGCTGGGAAACATGACTGCACCGTCACCAACGGCAGCTTGCTGACCTACTATCGCGCCGCACTTCACAAATTCGACCGTCTGTTTTGGCTTTCCGGACCTGACCCAGGTACCACGTCAGATCCGCAAGTCCGACTCCAGACTTCGCCCCTGGATTCGCCTACTTGAACGCGCTACGCTTCACCCGCCACCTTCTTACCTTCGGCCTCGACATACAAATTATCGACGACGTCTCCCATCAAAACAGCCAAAGCATCAGCCGCTCTTTTTCAAGTCGTACATTTACTTCCGCCGCCACGGTCAGCACGTATCAGCCGGTGCCAGCCCCCTGCTTGACTGCAACGACTCCAGCAATATTCGCGCCTCTCAAGATCTGTGGTCACTGTCGCTTCTGCCATCTCAGCCCTCGTGCGCCACAGTTATGGCTTACTTCCTGCGAGACATAGCCACCCCATTTTCGGCTACATTAACCTTCAGCCTTCTCCGTGCGTTTTTATCATACACTTTCTTTGTGAAGAAGGAGAGGAAACGTAGAAACGAAGCAATAGAGTACAAAATGTGAATATTAATTAGGTTATTGACGTCTTAAAACAAAGAAAAGCAATGCCAGTACAAATACTATGCGCATGGAAGAATGTATGTTTTGAATGTTTGACTGAAGCTTATTTTAGTAACATAAACAGAAAACCTGGACCATTGATGAATGTTTAAATTAATTTATTTCATTATATATTCCGAAAGGAAATTTTTTCGTAAGGAAGGGGATGTTGTAGAGTGTTTAGTCTAGTCCTAAAATCAGAATGTGTGTCGCGAGTGTCTGTGTTTATACCAGCAACCCGTTTCGTTGGCTTGAGCGAAGATATATAACTAGGTCAAAAATTGGAATACACGGTTGGTCCCGACGCAGTCTTCCTCTCGCCTCCGACAACATAACAATATTAAGCTTTTCGGCCATTTCATCTGAACAAGTAAAGATAGAGCAAAACGACTTGAACTATATGAATCCTTGTAGCAAGCCAAATCGAATGATATATGATTTGACCTTGCTAGGTCAAATCAAGGATTTGACCTGACCTAAGGTCAGGTCAAGGTCAAATTATATAAAATGCATATCATTAGAACTGCAAAGCCAAGGCGAGTCTAATGCAGCTAAAATAAATGCTCTATCACTGTCCGTTACTGAGTTATACAGTAAAAACCATTTTCCCCATGTATTTCCAATGGAGAGGTCATGCCTCGTACCTGACCTTAGGTCATCGATATAAAAAATACCGGAACATATTTTAGAGAACTCGGTGGGCCCATTATGTGATATGAGTTCCAATCGGATAAGTTCACCCTGCCCCGACTTATGCTATCTTAAATTTTTTGAGGTCAGGTCACTTGACCTGTACTGGTGACCTGACCTGAGATGACCTAACCTTAAAATTTTCACAGAAGTTGTAAAAATGATGAGGGAAAAGCTATACCAAGTACAGCGGCGCTACGCGCCGCCTTTTTACTGCTATCTCCGAAAAACCCGAAGGGGCGGGTACCCGCCCCCCGTCAATGCGCGTGTTAAATCACAACAAAACACAAGCCTTTTGGATAGGGAGGGATGCCATAAACAGACGCCCGTTATGCACGGATGTTCCGCTTCAATGGAAAACGGATTTTGTAGATATTTTAGGAATCAAGATGTGTAATGATACTGGTGCACGAATAGCAGACATCAATTACGATGATAAACAAAAAAAAAAACTAAAATCCTGCCTTACTCCCTGGAATGGGAAGGACCTTACTCCTTTTGGGAGGATTCATTTGATTTAGTCTGAAATGCTCTCACAATTAGTATATGTTATGTCCGTACTTCCTTCTCCTTCTCATAAGTTCGTTCGAACTGTGGAACAAATTGTTTGTTTAGGGAGGAAAGAGGGACAAAATTAAGCGGGCTACCCTGAAATCCAAATACAAAGACGGTGGTCTGTCTGCAGGTACCCCACATAATTTTGCAGTCCCAAAGTCTAAAATTATTTGGATTAAGAAATTTTTAGACGAAAATTGTCATGCGAAATGGAAAATACTTGCAAAGCCTGTGTTAGCTCTGAGCGATGATGTTTCAATTTCTCATTGCACCAGTAGTGAAGCTGTGCTGCGGAATTATATCAAATCTCCGTTTTGGGTGGAAGCTTGCTTATCTTTGATGAAAATTACAGATAACCAGGTTGAATTGCTGGATGAAATAATATGGGTGAATAAACATATCAACATAGAAAATTACTACTTTTTGAATAGTAGACGCTTGATTCAGAAAGGCATGCTTAGAGTTCGTGATTTATACAAAGGTAACGCAAACCGATTTATGCTACCTAAATAAATTTCTGAAAAATTTGGAATCCACCCCATGGAGTCTCTGTCATTGCTTCGAGCTATTCCTCGCCAATGGAGAAGGGAGCCCATCGGCATTGCCGATCATTTAAGAAGAGATTGACGATGATTGCTTCTGGAACTTACAGTCTGCTCCGAAAACGGTAAAATGGGCTTATTTCAAATTGTTCGGACAACGCGCACCTGTATATAAGGAAAATTGTCCTAAAAAATGGTCACGAGAATTAGGGTTGTGTGAACCCTTCCACAGGAAACTGATATACGAGAGAATCGACACATCCACAAATAATGTGCGCCTTAAATGGCTTCACTACCAGTGCATGCGAAGAACTTTGCCAACAAATAGAATCCTGTTTATTTATAGCCTCACTGACAGTGATAGATGCAACAATGAGAGAAAAAATCACCCCGATATCTAACGTAAACCGGTGCAATTTTAACACCTCGTTTCAGCGTGCCGGTACTCTAGAGAAGGTACCTCGCTCGAGTACCTTAGAGATTGAGTGCAGGAAATGTGAAGCGGTACTTAAGTGAGTACATAGAAATAGAGAAGTATATATCTCAAATATCAGGCAGAGAACAACAGCACCAGAGTCTGTGGGGAGAGTTTAGTGTGTGATTAGATCTAGTGTGAGATTAGAGATTATATCTCTGTCCCTTTGCATCTCCTCTGTAGAGGGACTAGAGTCTTTTTACTGCAATTGGTAGTACACGTAGACTGGTAAGATAGCGCAAAAAGACAAAACAGTCGCGCAGTGTGTTTGGTCAATGTGGTACAGAAAATTGTTTACTTGGAGCCGTGCTTGTACAATTGAAAGGTGTGTGCCAGTGTAAGGTTGTGGTTTTTGGAGCACATAAGTAGGAATTTAGCTGTTCGTAGTGGGGTGCTGTCAAGATAGATCGCCTAGCTGATAGCTGATTCAATGGCCATAATAATCCAAGAATAAGTGAAAGTGTTGCATCTTTTGATCAGCAGTGAGGCGTCAGGGATGATTGGATATTTTAACACGTTTCATTGATTTTTGTCCTTGCCTGTTTTACATGCTATTTTCAATATCGACAAGCACAGCTTGATGCGCACGAGCGGAGTTTGCGTGCATTATATGCGTTAGATGAAGTAACAAATTTTACGAACTTGGTCCAAACCAGAAACACTGGAAGTGATTTGCTTTTGCCTGTCCATATCTTGCATTCGAAGTGTAACGCTGTGATTGTATTGGTTGTTGTAAAACCGTTGCAATGTTTTGTGCGAATAAAAGGCCCGTGAAGGTGTTGTCGCAGGTTCACAAAGCTGTTGATCGGCGGCCGCACTGGAGGCCGTCTTGAGTTAAAAAAGTATGCCGAATGATGATGTATTAGATGATTGAATATTCGTATTTGATGATTCGTACTGTATGCATATCAATCGACTATCAATAATAATGCAAACGTAATAGTATGAAAATACAAGCTTTATCATCATTTCCTGCAAGGTAAGGGCCCCAAGTATGATATCCTGCTTAAGTAGCCCCAGATGACCTTTCAGAGGTCACAAGTCTTAACCTTCGCCCGGGTGGGGGGGTCTTTTTAGACCCCCCTCGGGTTTTTCCGAAGTGACCAAAAAACGGCGGCGCGCAGCGCCGCCAAACTTGGTCTAGCTGTTCCCCCATCATTTTTACATCTTTCCTGAAAATTTTGGCTCAAGGTCATATCAGGTCAGGTCACCAGGCCAGGTGAAGTGACCTCACCTCAAAAATACTTAGGACCGCATAACTAAAAGAAGGGTTAATCGATCAAGTTGAAACTCTTAGCACATATTGGGCCCACCAGGAGCTACAACATCTGTTCCGGGATTTTTGATATTGGTGACCTAAGGTCATGTGCAGAGCATGACCTCCCCATTGTCAATACATGGGGAAAATCACGAAATGAGCTTTTCTCAGTAAGTATGAATGGAATCAACTTCAAACATCGGTTGCGACTTGCTCTTAGCCCATTTCTGAAGCTGATGCCAAAAATTTTGACTTGTGACCTTTAAAAGGTCACCTTAGGTCAAATAAGCATTTTTTGGTGTTTTTCTCTATAAATTTTGAATAAACTAACATAGAGCTTTTATTTTGTCACCAAAGTGTTTGTATAGTCACTGGAAGTCAAATGATATACATCATGACTATACCAGGTCAAGTTGGGTCAGACCGTTGACCTGGGTCAGGTCAAATTCTTAAATTTGACCTGGCATAGCAATGTCATATATCATTCGATTCGTATTGACGAGAGGATTGCAATGGTACATAAACTATGGCTGTATCTCGTTTGGTTTGGAAGCTATTAGCGAAAAAGTAAACGCCCTTACGCATGGGTGGCTATGGACATTCCCAAGAATATGCCCAATATTTAGTGACCTGTAGCTCCCTAGGCTTTGACCTGACACGAAAATGAATGCCACTGTAATGAAAGCGCATCTCAAGAGCTTTTGAATGGTGTTGGGAAAATGTTTCTAGCTATCATAGGTTCTGAGATATATGAGGTTTTCTTAGTACACCTCATATTAGCGATTTTGACCTATTTTGACCTCTGGTGACCTTGATATTGACCTGACAAGAAAAATGACCGAAGTATTTTCGATATCATTTTTGAAGAGCTTTCGATTGCCGTTTTGCGCTTTTTTCTTGCTCTCTTAGTTTTTGAGATCGTGGGGGGGTCTTTTTTAGCCCCCCCCCACCAGGGCGAAGGTGGCTCGTACCCGCCACCGGGGCAAGGGTTAAATTGTAGTATGAATCTGGAAAGTGACCTAGGGTACTACTATTTGGAAGACTTGCATGTATTCTAAGCGGTGTCTACACAAGGAGAGTTTAATCTCGCCCAATTACGGTTTTCCTCATGTATTACCAACAGAGAGGCCGTGACCTCTATCTGACCCCAGGTCATCGAAATAACTAATTCAGGAATGTATTTTCTAGCCCTTGGTGGGCCTATTATGTGGTATGAGTTTCAGTTGGATAGATTAAACCTGTCCGTACTTGTGCTATCTTAAAGTTTGTTGGAGGTAAGTTCACTTCACCTGCACTGGTAACCTGACCTGAGATGACCTCACATTTAAATTTGGGAAAAGTTTCAGAATTGATCAAAGATAAGATGTGCGAAGAACGGTATCTCACCTCCATTTTTTGTGCCACAGGAAAAACCCGAGAGGGAGTTCAAACACCTCCCGTCGGGGCGAGGGTTAATTCTCATGGGAAGTCCGTGGCAGCTTTTGCACAGAGTCGGCGTGAACTATATATAGATGATATATATATATATATATAACATATATATATATATATATATGAACTATACTATAGATGAGTGCCGGTTCCTTACCCAAATAGACGGCACGCTACTTGCTGGGGTACCACTTTTAGGGAGGGGTAATTATTTTATCTTTGCTTTTATCATCTCTCCATTCTCTGCCTCTTCTCTCGCGGTATCTGTGCTTCTTCAGGCTTTTCTTGTGTACCGTGTATACACGGTACACAAAAATATATATAATAATATATATAATAGTGCAAAAACATGCATGGATGCAAATTCGTAGGATCTCGTCGGACTTCCTCCACAAGAAGATATTGGGGGTCGGATCTTTCGTACTGTATTACAGTGCTTCGTCAGCGACGATCGTTCGGAATATAAGGGGGATAAAAACGAAGCACTTTAATACAGTAAGAAAGCTCCGGCCCCCAATATCTTCTTGTCGAGGAAGTCCGAACAAGATCCTACGAAAATCGACTCCACAGTATGGCATTTAATGGATGAAAATTGTTGTCACACAACCCCGTAAGCATGTGATGAAAGGTAAAAGGTCACGGACCTGACATGACCTTGTATTAGATGACGTATCCAACCGAGGTAGTTCGGCTGACAACTCACTGGTGAGGAAGTGACCTGAGCAGGGCCACCGTCCCTGTTTTTTTTGGGGGACGCTAACCCTCGCCCCGATGGGGTGTGTTTGAACAGTCTCTCGGGTTTTTCCGGGACAAAGAAAAACGGCGGCGCTTTACGGCGCCGCACTTGGTACACCTTCTCCTTGATCAATTCCATAACTTTCTCCAAAATTTGTAAGGTTGGGTCATCTCAGGTCAGGTCACCAGGGTAGGTCAAGTGACCTCACCTCCAAAAATGTTTAAGGTGGCATAAGTAAGAAATGGGTGAATCCATCGGATTGAAACTTATTTCGCATAATAGCACCATCGAGTGCTACAAAATTTAATCCGGGATTTTGCATATCGATGACCAAGGGTCAGGTACAGATTACGACATCTCCTTCGGAAACATATGGGAAAATAGGAATTAGACTCTATTTGTGTAGATACAGCTGAGAACACATTAGTATTCTCCAAATGGTAGTATCTTGGGCCTCCTTCCAGGTTCATGTTGCAACTTTTTACCTGTGACCTTTGAGAGGTCATCTAGGGCTACTTGAGCAGTGTTCAGACCTGGTCAGTAACTTCGCAGGAATTGATGATGCAGCTTTTGTTTTGATGCTATTACGTTTTGATTGATATTACGAGTCGATTGATGCATTTTGACTATGCTTGGAAAAAAGCAACCCTGACTGACCTGAGGTCAGGTCATTTTTATGTTTTGACAAAGTATAGTCATATTATACATCATTCGATTTGCCATAACGACAGGAAGCGAAAGGTGCGTAAAAACTGTTCTAACTCAACTCGTGCACACGCCAGAGCCCCAAAACACTACTCTAACATGCAACCTCCTTTGACCTGTCATGATCTCAATATTGACCTGAGCCATCAAGGGGCTGATGTGGTTTCTTTATGATTTTTTATGAGCTATCCACCAGGGTTCGTGTTTTTTTGCTATCCCGCATAGGGGCCAGGTTCGAGGGGGTGTTTGAAACCCCCCATCAGGGTGAAGATGACTCCAAGGCCCACCGGGGCAGGGGTTACAAATAAGCTTTAAAACTGACCCTTCATTGTAGGAATTGTTTGTTTGGATGGTGAGGTTGGAGGATACATGACATATAAATGTTCTACTTTTTCCCGGTGACGGCCGAAGCCCTGTATTTTCCCATTAAACTTCATGATACACACATGCAAGCACTTATTACAGTAAGAACTGCGTCACACTCATCTCTCCCCCGTCCTGTTCTGGTTCCTTCCCTCCTCTGAGCATCGCTTTGGAAGTCCGGACAGAGTGATTGGCGCGTTGGAAAACATGTACTCCATAGCGATTTCCATTTTCACAATGCTCGTGAGTTTTATTGCGACAGTACCAATGAAGTCGTCCCCAAAACATTTAGGTTTGGGTCTGAGTCGCCGCTTGTCTCAGCTTATTCGTTGCGATATGCTGCTTGGTAATGAAAATTGTCAAATTAATTACGGTATGTGCGCGAAACGTTTTCGAAACATAGGGCTTCGTATTATCCCTATGACGGCTATAAATTTATGGTGGGAATTTAGCGATAGGGGAATTTGAAACGGCCAAGACCGGCTATAAGGCCTAGCGCCAATGGACTCCCATTGATTAGCAGCAATTGAGACGTGATATTCTCTTTGTTTGGAATAGAATTGCACAGCTCTGCAATGGTTTATAGTTATTCCTCTAAAACAAAACTAGGGTTTACCTTTGGTCCCGGCTTCCTGGCGCCAGACTCTGATGCTGGTCCTATTTGGGACCAGCATATTTGGGTATTTGGTACCCAGGCCTTGCCGGGACCTCGGGGGATAAGGGTGCATTAATCCCAACAATGACTAATGCCCGTTAGAGCCCAGATCAGACCGTGAATAATCTGTTGTTTAACCGATTTAGTTTTACTCTAACAGTTTGAGAATAGATAAACTCGGATCGCCCAGTGCAGTCAAAGGAATTGACTAATCCATAACTTTTAAACCTGAAAAATGTGATTATGTTGTCACACAATGGGATATCTTAGTCGGTTTAAATTATCAAAATAACAAACAGATATTAGCACGCTCATTGACGGGGGGCGGGTGCCCACCCCCTCGGGTTTTTGGAGATATAATAAAAAAGCCGACTCGTAGCGCCGCCGTACTTGTCATACCTTTTCTCTCATCATTTTTACAACTTTTGTAAACATTTTAAGGTTAGGTCATCTCAGGTCAGGTCACCAGACCAGGTCAATTCGTCTGACCTCAAAAAAAGTTTAAGATAGCATAAGTCGGAACAGGGTGAACCTATCCAATTAAAACTCTAATCACATAATATGACCACCGAGTTCTCTAAAATATGTTCCGGTATTTTTTATATCGATCCCGGCGGAGCCTCTGAATGTGTCCATCTGATCCCCAGTATCCCTTCCAACAGGGTGAGAGTTGGCGACGCCGTATGGCCGTGGCAGTCGGTGCGTCGTTAAACCCCAACAATTATTGTGAGGTCGGGTACGAGTCATGACATCTCCATTGGAATTATATGGGAAAATAGTTTTAACTGAATAACTTAGTAACGGACGGTGATGGGGCGTTTATTTTAACTGCATTAAATTTGCCCTGTCTTTGCAGTTCTACTAATATGCATTTTACCTAATTTGACCTTGACCTGACCTCAGGTCAGGCAGTGGCGGATCTAGCCGGTCTGTTTGGGAGGGGCAAACCAAGGTCAAAAGTCGAAAAGCAAAAAAAACGTCACGCCGTGAAAGCTGGGGTACAGTATCACTTGCCGGTAGAATTTTAGAATTTGGGGTATTGGAGGCGAAAGTAAAAATAACGTCACGGGTTGAAAAATATGGGCTAGAGATACTTTTTTCCGGTCCAAGGCCCAATATTTACACCGAACATAACTGGTTCTGTTTGAAGTTGAGGGTTAAACCACCAGAATCTTGCTTATAAACTAAAAAGGAGTCGGGGAAAAGGAGGTCGATCACTTTGGAGGGGCAAAAACATAGTTTTGTTCCGAGCTTTTCCGTTTGGGGGGTAACTGCCTTTTTGCCCCCCCTGGGATCCTCCACTGAGGTCAGGTCAAACCCTCAATTTAACCTAGCAAGGTCACATTATATGTCATTCAATTTGGCTTGTTGCGAGGATTCATATGGTTAACACGCGCCCCGCTGCGGGGGCGAAAATCGCCCCGCCCCCATTCCTGGCTTTCCCCAGATACCTCAAAAAAGAAGAGACGCAGAACAACAAAACTTATAGTACCTTATTCCTGATCCATTTTACACATCTGACCAAAATTTTGATTTAAGGTCATGTCAGGTCAAGGAGCTATTAAAGGTCAAATGACCCGACCTCAAAACCTAAAATTACGAGTTTAAAGCGATGCCCAGGGAACATTAGCTAACCGATCAGTTTGAAACTTCCACAATATGATAAGGTATTAGGGTCTACAAATCTGCTTTCTCGGAATTTCGATATTGTTGACCTAAGGTGGGGTCAATTTTGTGGTCACCCCATTATAAGGCTATGGTGAAAAATAGAACGGGCTCGCTTTCAGTAAATACGGAATAAATAAAGCTGACAATCCTCAAACCATCTATTCTTACCACGATCTTGACCACAAAGTTGAGTTTGTGAGCATCTGACCTCTCAAACGTCATGTCAGGTCACAAGGGCATAGATTGATTGTTTTGCCATTAACTCCTCACTGAATTGAGATAAAGCTCCCATTTTGCTTGCATTGTGCTTATATTGTCAACGGGGAGTCGATTGATATGCAACATGGCCATACCAGGTCACTCTGTGACCCTGACCTAGCTCGAGGTCAGGTCATTTTCACTATTTGACTTAGCAAGGTCATATTATACATCATTAGATTTTCCGCGATGAGAGGAATCCAATGATGCATAAAGATTTGCTCTAGCTCCCTGAGGGCAGATATATAGAGAGAGAACGTACACTCAAAAAAGTTTTCACGAGCTCCAAGTGGATCATTGCCCTAGTATCGTTTTACAAGCGTTCATTTCTTGTTAGCAACCAGTTAAACCAGCCGCTCACAATGTTCCAGCTTTTTTGTAACAAGCCCCCTCGAGAGAGCCCTAGTTCACTAGTATTTAACCACGTCACAGCTATGACGGGGGATCGGCTAGCGTAAAAGCCACGTGCTGTGACGAGGCTCCGGCCCTCGTTAACAAGGAACGCTGGAGCCTGCGATTATGATTGGTTGCGCATCGGGCGGGCTTCGCTCTCATTCGCTAGGCAGCAGTCCGGTACTCGCGCCAAATGTGTTTGTCAGTCATTCTTCGTTCTGCTTTCGCGCCGGGATTCGTGTTATCTGCTGCTCCTCCAAAGACGGCAAGGTAAGAAAGCCAAATAAACTGTTAATGAAATATGCAGATAGGCGAAGGAACAGAAGGTGCAGGGGGCCATGGTCCCCCAATATTCGTGACTCTTATTAATTAACCTAGGGCGTTGTTTGGAGAAATGATTTCCAAATGCACCTTGGTCCCCTCTTACCAATATTCTGGACGTTCGTATACCTATGACTGTGTATGTGTGCTTTTGTCCGTGTGGGTAAATAGGAAATAACTTGAAACTTTCCTCCCAGTGAAAAATTCTAAATTTGCTAAAACTTTGAACGTTCATGTTTGGATACCCATTAGGTAGTTACCGTCGCCATGACAGGGGGTTGTTGCAACTTCCTTTAAGGTTTTTCGGGTGATGGTAATGATTGTTCACATTACGTTCTTGAAACTCTGTGCAGCCTATGGCTATATTTTCATTGGCTATATTTTCTTTTAAGAATAGGAGTGGGAAGGGATGACCTGAAAATTCCCGCTGCCCCCAACTTGGAACATAGTTCCAAGCAGGGGCGTCGCCACCGGGGGGGGCAGGGGGCCGGCCCCCACTTTTGGGTCGACTATTTCCTGATAGTCAAAATGGGAGGAAAATCGAACATTTTAATAACCAGCCGGTGCGGGAGGCAACGAGGAGCCCAAATCCGAAGACTTTTCGGTCCTAGCGTGGGCAGTTTTTTGTCAGCATAAGGTTGAAGTTTCTGGCTGGCCGGCCGCCCCCCCACTTTTTTGGTGGTGGCGACGCTGTTGGTTCCAAGGTCCCTGTTTGGAGTCCAAGAAACATTTTCAATGCTGAAAGCTCGCCTTTCCTCTTTGTCCCTCGCCATGCATTGAACCTGGGTATTTTCCGTTGATCTTCAAACATAGGCGTGGGAACGGGAGCCCATGCCCCCGAAAATTTTAAGATTAAATAAATATTCAAAAAATCTGGTGGATCTTGCCAATAGGACCTAAATTTTGAATCCAATGTTTTGCCGCTTGTTTGCAGTAATTAGTCTGCGTTACATGCTGGGTGATGACTTCATAAGGCAATATAATTTGTTTTATTTGTTAGGGTCATCCCATTTGAAGTTAAAGGTCGCAGGTCAAGGTCGTGGGGCCTTTTTAAGGTCATTGACCCCGTGTTCCCAGTCAAATGGTATCACCCGTTATGACATATGATTTCCTAATAAAGGCCAGTCTGTGTCAAGGTCAAAGGTCATGGATCAAGGTCAAACCCTTATTTCCTGCCCAACGAGGGAAAAATTGGCAGTGACCTTGTATTTTACGGGAATATGCTATTATGTGACATCATAGGTCAATGACCTTGAATGGCCTTGACCCCCCAAAATACGAGGTCACCTGGTATGGGACCTTCCTTTCATACCCTAATGCCATTTGTAGTGTATTTTTTACTTGTTTCCGCAAAATCCCGGCATTTCCCGGTAGGTCTCCAGCACGGCCAAAATTTGATCTTTGTGACCTCGTTTGACCTTGAAGATGTTGACCTAATGTTGATCACCGCAACCCCACCAACCCTTTAAACGCTCATTTTTATAACTCTTGGTTTCCGAGATCTCGGGCGGGTCACATTAGGAGCCCCTCCACTCCGCGCTAGTGTCAGACCCCCTCCATTGCGCGGGTTAAGAAAATACTTAACTGAATTTAGAACTTCTCGACATTTCAGAATTAAAGTTTCTTCGTCCGTAGACTAATATAAAACACTGCAAAGACACATGCAAAATTGAAATTAGAAACACGTCACTGAAAGACTTTCAGTGGTGTGTTTTAACTTTAACTTTGGTATGTGTCTTTGCATTCGTTTTATGGTGTGGGTTCTGTATGTATCAATCTACTGGCGAAGGAACTTCTACTTTGAAACGTGTTAAAAATTAAAATTCAATAAAATTACTTGTTAATTAAAATATGTTTTGTCCGTGAGGCGGTTTTCAGCTTCTTTAAATAACCAACCGAAATATCTGTATTTTGACGCTGGTGGTCCCAAGGCAGGGGAGGTGTCATCCGTACCATGAACACAATGCGTTCCATATTTCCCCGGGCTCCCTCAACCCTTCCCCTCCCAATGTTGCCCCTGGGTCCTGCGCCTGATGCTATCGCTTCATACTTACTTTTCCACTTTCCAGAGAGACGGGACCTAATCGTAAGGGGGAAGGCGTCAGCGGCTACAGTCATAGAACGCTATCCGCCCATCACAGACACCGATCAGGTATGCAGATATCCTATTGGAAGTTTCCAAGCCTCAATTTTTCTTAAAAGTTCGTGGTTAAAACTTAAAAAATGGACTTCTCCGCTATGATGAAAAGCGAAAAAAATATTTACATCTTTCAGCTGTATTACAGCTCTTCGTAAAGCGGTAATACAGCTTGAAAAATGGACTTCTCCACTATGATGAAAAGCTATAAAAAATAGTTAGAACTTTCAAGCTGTATTACAGCGTTTCGTAAAACTCCACTGTGATGAAAAGCGAGAAAATCGTTAGAGCTTTCAAGCTGTATTACATCGTTTCGTAAATCTGTAGTACAGCTTGAAAGCTTGAACGATTTTTTCGCTTTTCATCATAGTGGAGAAGTCTTTTTAAGTTTTAGTGATATGAAAACTCCACTTATGCCTTTCCGAATTAAAATTTCATGTTAGTGCTTGTTGTTTTTATTCGTCATGGCAGTTCTGCGGGCAATAAAGTCAGAAGCCCCATCGTAGAAAAATGCCTCCGGCCGCCGAACGTTTGTGCTATTAGTTGTGACGGGGCATGATCCTTGTTTCACAGATCTGGAAGGAGATGGATCGCATGGCCGGGCGCCCTCTCCAAGGAATTCAGGGGAGGTGGGAGCTACTGATCTCTTCAGCAGTGAAGTAGTTTGACTGCCTCGATAAAGGTAAAATGCGCAACACATTTCTGTGTCGCTCATTGTTTTCTTTGCATTTATCCCTTTAGAAAGCGGAATATATTTTCTCACTCCCCCGTGTTTCCGAATGATCACTTCTCCACATTGCGTAGATGTCCCCAAGAATGCTATGTGTGGACGATATTAGGTAAGGTCACCAGGCTAGATGACCTCGCCTCAAGGCATGATTCAAGCGGAAATCGTGATAAACAAATTACTTCTATGAATCATTGATATATGAAACTGACATGAAAATAGCAATGCCAGCCGAGCATCGCAATTAAGCAACCTGATTTCTATGTCGAGGACCTGGTGTCTATCCCCTCTAGAGATGCGTCTAAAAAGGACTGAAAGGGGTCTGAATTGATTTAGCCATGACTTAAATAGAATGACATGACCTGTGACTTCTGACTTGAGCAGGTTTCATGATGGAAAGGAATCAGAGATGATAAGTTACAAATATGTTGATACACATAACACCATATCCTAAACATGGTATTTTCTGTTGCAGATCGAGCATGCAGGGCTCTGCTATGGACCCTGGCAGCGGCCCCGTCCGTGCTGAATCCCGACGGGAAACCGGCCCCAGCTGTCATGAAGACCTCTGAGGGAAAGCTGACAGTTGAAGTTGACGGCGTGTGCGTAGCCACAGCCAGCACCCTGGTAGACCTGACACTGCTGTGGGCGGCAGTCCTCTTCATATATAACCTAAGATACGGGTCTGCGCGCCGGTTTGGGCGGTTCATGGCCTCGGAGGTCCTCAAAGTGGAGCGAGAGGTTACCGATTCCTTGGTGGAGAAACTTCGTTCGGCGCTAAGCCGCCACACCTAAGTGTACCAGTGGTTGCCATATAAGGTGCCATGCAAGGTGGTTACCATGTACCATGGTTTATGCAAGGAGAACACTGGGAAAAGGGGAGATGGCTCGGAGAAAATGTGTTCAATGTAGTGAGATTGTTTGGCAACGAGAAATTTCGATGTTTGATGTCTGATTTTGTTGATGTTCAGTGAACCTTTCCAAATAAAACCTTTCACGGGTATATAAGTGTATTTTTCTTAATGCTCATGGCATTTTAACGCACGGTAGGAGAGGGGATGTGAGCCGCACAAGAAGTCAACAAAAGCTAGTTAATAAGCTAGTTAACAACCCGAGTAAAATCCCGAAAGCTAGTAAGGCAAAGACAGGTACATCGCAATACACTCGTAAAACTAGGTCAACGACCTCGTTATATCCTTATTTCAATTAAAGCAAACAAGCATCTGTCGTCTTAAATACCTAGTTACGAGCTAGTAATGTTAGTAAAAACCTCGTCACGCCGCCTTGCATAGACCTCGTAGAACCAGGTGCCTACAAAATGTTTTGCCTCGTCTTACTACACGCAAGGTAAAATCTTGCAAATGCCTAATAACAAGGGCTTTACGAAGAAAAACCACGTCAATTTTTTTCAGTGTACACTGCTCTGTTGTAAGCCTATGGAACCTTCTTTGACCTATGCTGACCTCATATTGACCTTACATAAAAATTCTTCGTATAAAATCTCTTCGTCTTGTCAAGAGCTTTCCGAACGCCGCCAGTAATTTTCCTTTAGCTTTCGTGGGGAATGAGATACGGAGGGGTGAAACCCCCCCCCAGCGGGGCGCCTCATGCCAGGGACCCCAGCGGGGCGTGTGTTAAAGTTGTTTCACTCTATCTTTACTTGTTCAGATGCAATCATCGAACACCTTCATTTACATGTTATCCCTTTGACGGTATGTTTTGACCTCTAGTAACCTTAAATGTGACCTGACAAAAAATTATTCAAATATGTTTTATGGAAAAGTGAATGGGCTACTTTTTCGCTACCTAGCCAGGTTCTCGAGATCCTGGGGGGGGGGTTAGCCTCCACCCCCGTTAAAGCGAAGATGGCTCAGACCCCCCGTCAATGCGCGTGTTAAGAAAAGCCCCAAGCGTACTAAGAATGTCAAAATGACAAAATGAGAACCCCCAACAAAAATAATATTGCGTCCATAGTCCAGGGGAAGGAGCCTTGCATTGCAAGAAATTGGTTTGCAATTGTAGTGCAGTACCAAACTTACACGTAGTTTAAGGCTGAAAGAAAAGAGAACGGCGATGGTCAATGTTTATCCGGGCAAGGCTGGAAATTTCTTCCCTTTTATTCTGTTTTGCCACAACCAGTGCCGGGACCGGGTTGGGTCTTGCCGGGAACTTGCCGGAACCAGACTAGGATTGTCGACACCGGGACCGAAGCCGCGACCAATAATTTAGAAAAATGTAGAGCCTCTAGTGACAGGTCCCTTGATGACTTGAGTGAAACTTTGATATCCCAAAGGCCGGATGTGCAATAACGTGCACGAATGGTATAAAAAGAATACCTGGAAGGTGGAAAAGCTTGTTTGGTCATAATACTCAAGCGATCTGAGCCACCAATCGGCATGGAGCCCCGCTGCCTCCTGCTATCTTCATCGGGAGGGCCATGAGGATGGCACCAGAGGCGGGAAGTCGGCTCATATCGCCCACGTTCTCCAGGTTGTAGACATTCTTGGGCGCCAGTATCCGGTGGGCGGAGAACGTCGCGTCAATACCGACGTCGATAGAGGAGGTGTCGATTCCCAGACCGACGACGGCTGCATCAGCGGCAAGGACTTCCCGCTGCCTTGGCGCCCACGCCTGGAAAGTGGTACACTCCTGGCTCTTCGGGCGTTAGGCCAAAGTAGGCAGCACGGTCTCCCCACCTACTGGAATAGCCCGTGCGGACTAGCACAACGGTGGGGTTCTCGAAGTTGCCATGCTTCTCCTTCCACTGGCGTAGGTCTTCTGGGGTCACCATAGCTTCCGGATCAGTAGTTGCACGGTCGGAGATGTCTACCACCGCGGCATGGGCTACCATTCTGTTGACAGGAATCTGATCTATTGTCCAGCCTCCTTTGTGGAAGTGACAAGGTGCGTCCATGTGGGTACCACCATGCTCTGTAGTGCTAAATCTGTTCATTTCCATATAAATACCTTCTGCTAAGGCTTGAGGAATCTTGACATCTCCAAGTGATGAGTCGAAGAAATCTTCTAGTGGTAAAATACCTTTGACGATCTCTGTCAGGGTAAAGTTGTCCTTAACGAACCAATAGAGCGTCGCATTGTCGTACTTGTAAGACAGATCAATCAGCTCTGATCTTGCGGTGATGGAACAGATCAGGATCAGTCCACCCGTTATCCAGAATGGCAGCATTTTGATCGGTCTGAAAAAGTGGGAAAATAAATCATCAGGTGAACTTGACACTATAAAGTCACATCTGAGGCACGAGAGAGAGAGAGAGAGAGAGAGAGAGAGAGAGAGAGAGAGAGAGAGAGAAGGAGGAGAGGAGAATAAGAGAGAGAGAGAGAGAGAGAGAGAGAACAGAGAGAGAGAGAGAGAGAGAGAGAGAGACAGAGAGAGAGAGAGAGAGAGAGAGAGAGAGAGAGAGAGAGAGAGAGAGAGAGAGAGAGAGAGAGAGAGAGAGAGAGAGAGAGAGAGAGAGAGAGAGAGAGAGAGAGAGAGAGAGAGAGAGAGAGAGAGAGAGAGAGAGAGAGAGAGAGAGAGAGAGAGAGAGAGAGAGAGAGAGAGAGAGAGAGAGAGAGAGAGAGAGAGAGAGAGAGAGAGAGAGAGAGAGAGAGAGAGAGAGAGAGAGAGAGAGAGAGAGAGAGAGAGAGAGAGAGAGAGAGAGAGAGAGAGAGAGAGAGAGAGAGAGAGAGAGAGAGATTTGGTCACCCCATATGTCTGTGGTGAAAAATAGAACGGGCTCGCTTTTTGTGACGTAGGGTTCGGTGGAAGACCCGATGGAAGTATTTTTACTAAATTTTCATTCTAATATAACATATGTTTGAAGTTAATAAAGTTCCAAAAGAACACCTCCCCTTTGTCGCAAATATTTCGGGAGATGGGTAGCATGGACAGGCACTGGATTGCACACACAGAGAACCAACAAACATTGCAATGAGCATGACAGCACACGAAATAACGAGCCGGACATGCATAAAAATGGGTGAGTTAAGTGCAAAAAATATAAATCCGAGTGATGGCCAAAATGGGTTGCTGCTAACCTATATTCTATTTTTCCGTGAGGTTGTATTGTAAATATGTTCATTGTTGTTGTCGTTTCCAGTTTGATTCATTTGATTCAATATCATAATTTTTAATGTTAGAATCTGTGGTGCTCCCTCCCAACTAATCCACATAGGAGTGGTACCTCTGACCGTCTACATCTCCCTTTTTATTATTGCGGCTCTCTACATTTCCCCCTTTCTTGTTACTGGATGGCTTGCAACTAACCTTCATTATATTCGGCGTTAAGTTCGTATCAATACCTCAAAGTGCAGTTCCAATCAATATCTCTACTGAAACCCTCAAAGTCCAGTTCCATCAATGAATTCACAAAAGCCCTCTAAACTCAAGTGTTCTGTTGAAGCTGGCAATAAAAATATCTAAGTCCCCTACAGTCGATCCCCAATACATGCCCATTATCGCAATGAACACATGTCTGCCCGGTATACTTGCTCGTCTTTGACTATCATTTCTACCCTATCGTGCGTGGCATAAACTTAATAAATAAAAATAAAAGTCCGAAAAAACATTGAGCCAACAGCGATGGTGATGGCTGGGCCAGCCATTCCCCAGATCGGCACCATGGTGTACCGAACGCTCCCAATTTTCAGGCGTTAACATACAGTGCGGGGGCGTCCCAGGCCGCATCTGCTTCCAAGGGATTCGTCAGGCTAATCCTGGCAGTCGACAGAGGTCGCCACCCTGCCGGAACTGGGTAGCCGCGCCGCTACCCAATTGTCTCCCTTACATGATTCTGAGAGGAAATCGGGCTAATCCCGATACTATCAGGGCCTGTCCTGATAGGGTTGGCTAGGTCTAAATCCAGCGAACCTCCTCTATCGCTCTCTCATTCCTTTGGACTTCTGCTTCGACATAATACTTCTACCTGGGTATTAGCGCCAACATATAGTTCATTCTAAGATAAACTATATGTCCCCTTTCTGACGCTAACCCCTTCCCTAGGGGTCGTCACCGCTCCTAGGTCTTCGGACCGAGATCGTCATCCCCCGGTGTCATCCTCTTCTTCATCGTCTTCATCATCTTCTTCAAAATCTGCCCGTGGCAACAACAATAGAATTTGCGCCCATGGTAAATCCCGGAAGAGTTGTACACACCAGTTACGTCCCGCGAGCCAAAATGGAAGTGTGGTGTAATATCATCATTCTTCATCACCTACTTATCATTCATCATCACCATCATCGTATCGTCATCATCAATAACTCCCTCCGGTTGAGCTGAATCCCTGGGAAGGGGGCATCTTCTCTTATCTTCTGCTCTGTATCTTGCGCCCTCCCTAACGCACCAGGGATTGACATGCCAAGGATGTCCTCACCTATCCCCCCTTTTCATTCCCCGTCCCAAGCTAGATGGAAGGGTCATCTACACTTGAGGGCCCAGATTTTTGAACGGGACCAATCTTTGAACAACTCGCCGGAACTCGATAATGCGGAGCCCTGGATACTCTGCAAAAAAAACAACAACAAATCGGCACTGCGGTTCTTGGGAAGTAAAATGATAACTCATACGTCTTCACCTCCAATCTAGGTGTCTATCGGACCTTAAACTAGGAATCGCTTATACCCCTTACAACCGAGGATGATGTATGAATAATGACCCATTCACTCGCGCATCCTTACTAGCCCCCTTTAAAAAGATTGGATCCGCTATTCTACACAAATTTCCTCCACCCTCCGATATATGACGTCTAAGTTACCATCTCTAGAGAAGTCCCAGGTAACAATCCCTAGAATACGTTAAGTGTTCCGTTACTGTAGGGAAGGGAACCATTAATTTACGGCAATACTATAATTAGTTATCGAGTTCTTCGCGGGCCGCCAAGATTGGTCCACAATTTCTGCCCCAATTTCAATCTCCTAATCTTATCAGTTGCCCAGCGGGCTCGCTCATCTCTATCTCACGAGCACATCTTCTGCTTAACTTTACTCTTAATCAATACTCTCATAATAGTCGTCACTTCTATATACGGGCAAGTATACCGGCTCCTTAATATCTTTAACTTCCCTAACGTCAGCTCCATTTAATCTAATAGCTGTCATCCATTGTAAGATTTCCAGTTCCCAGTTTCTATACTGAAGTTCTTTGCTCTCTTCTTCTTAAAAAGTATACCTGCAGCCTAATAATTTTAACTTTCTTAATATCAACTCTATTTAATATAATGGCTATTACCCATTGTAAGATTCCAGTTCCCAGTCATCTATACTGATGTTATTCGCTGTTTAAAAAAAAACAATCGACATTAGCGGGAGCAACCCAATCCATTGATAGGTTACTCGCTCTTTCACATACCCTTACTGGTATTGTATACTCCTAACATTATTATTTACTTTAGCTCATTGTTTATTTTACATTTAGCTCAATGGGGCGATGGTCCGAAGCCTCGATGTAATCTTTGTGGGTTAAAAAAAACACTTAACAGTAGATGCCATACCAACCTCCGCCGCGGTAATTAATCATAAATATAGAGGGACTTACGAATCATCAGGTATATATCAAAGACTCGAGCTGTGTAGGAAGTAAATTAATATTCCCAACCTTCATTCACCTCAAATTCTATCATCAATATACTTCAATTTCCCTTTTCCCTATAATATTGTAAAAATATAATAAACAAATATAAACGCAAATGAGCTTCAAATAAACAAATGAAGGCTTCTAAAAAAATACAATAATTTATTCCGATGTGATCATCACTGTGCATGCCTCTGTACACCCTGAACTTTCGTGCAAGGATACGAAGCAGCAGATATAGGCCGGAAATAAAAAGAATAGAATAGAATATAGAATAGAATGAAATATCAGAAAAACAAACGTCAATATCATTTAAAATTCTCAATCATTTACAATAATCAATCAATTGCTTCATCAACATTCATTCACCATTTAGTATGTACGAAAACGCCTGAAGTTCAAGTATTAATTTACGTTAATGATGAAAAGTAAAATTAAAGGAGTGAGAAAAAGCATATTTCACTATCAGTTACTCCATTACTGTGTATGCAAAATATCAGCGGAGATCTAAAATTTTATACAATATCATTTACAATCATCAATAATTTACAATAATCAAGCAATCGCATCATCAATGTTCATTTACCATTTAGTATGTACGAAAACGCCTGAAGTTCAAGTATCAATTTACGTTAATAATGAAAAGTAAAATTAAAGGAGTGAGAATAAACATTTCACTATCAGTTACTCCATTACTGTGTATGCAAAATATCAGCGGAGATCTAAAATTTTATATGACATGACCCATCATATCACATGAGAACGTGTTATCCATTTTCGGTTATTAACCAAAGATACAGAGCTGAAAAAGGGGCTGATAAATGCTATTGCAAAACATGTATAGTTGTGTGCACCTGTTAACATCCAACATTGTCGTGTATTAAAATTAAGTAAAGGACAGCTGAAGGATCTTATATAAAGAATAGTTAAACTTACTCATTTAGTGTGGATAAGCATATCTATCTCCGCTAATCATTGTCATTATTCTTCAATATCTTAATATGCACGGAAGTACCTGACAAAAATGTTCATTATTTTAAAATGAAGAAAATGTGAAAACAGGCAAAGAAGCTGGAAAATATTTTTTCACGTCACAATTGCTGCTAGAAAGGCCATTATCGATCTGTTTTTCTATACATGTGTTCGATTCTCTAAAAAAAATATTACACATTGGTAAACATCATAATATGTGGTGCAGTGTAATTTCCTCAAACCTCTTTATGATCCAACTTATGCAGAGCCGCCCTGTAATACATCTGTACATCGAACATGCTACAGCTCATGGTCACCGCTGCCACGGCCTGCCGTCGCAGCCGCTGCCGTCGACGCTGCGTCGGCAAATTCTCTCCGGCTCACCGGCGGACGCTGTGACGTCACAGGGCACCGAGACACTGTCGCGTCTGTATGACCAAATAAAGCTATGTAGAAGGGGTTACAGGTGATGATACATCTACGATGCATCCTGAAGGGATACGTTGCAAAGAATTAACCAAAGGTATTATCATAAGTTTTCGACACGATATTAGAGACTCTCCTATTAATATCGAAACGACCATCGCCTCCGTTTCACTTTCATTTACGTATGTTAATCTTCTCAATTTCTATTGAATGATTCCCAAGATAATTTACATTACTTTACCTTTCACATACATTGAACGTTACATTTTTTTAATCTTTCTCACATATAAATACATTCAGTTTACTTAATACTCATTTTGACTTATGAAGTTCCGATAATAAGGGGGGTATGTAACATTTAAATACAATTGGAGACATATTTTTCTCATCAATGGCATCATACTTTAATTATATCAGTATCCGAGCTAATAATTTCAACGTACTATTCTCATTCCTAAAACATCGACGGCGATCACGATATTCAGCCTGCCTATGCGCGGTCCCATTTCACCGGAATCTTGCCAACGAAATAACACACATGAAAAAAATCTTGTTGGACTTGCCGGTCTTCCTATGCGTGTTGAAGTGGGCTCGTGCACCCTGCGTTTCCAGGTTTCTGTTACTTGGCAGTGCCCTGGGCAAAAATTGTTGGAGGGTGATCTCAAAATATTTACCATGAAGCTTAAACATCCAAATTGGCAACACTAATGTTACAACAATTAGCAAAAAAATAACAGCTCTAGTTTATTAATGCAACATAAATGGTTTACTTTATCATCTACTCATTATTATTCTGCATTGTTTTCAACGTATTAAAGTAATTATCAAGTCTAACGAAATGCAAAGAACGACAGGCAGAAATTTACTGGGTAAATGCTCCTCACTATTTCAAAATTTAACACACTATCGCAGAATTTAACAAGTTACTGTCATCATTTTGGAAGGGAGGTTTGTGTCATTGGCGTGTGGGATTGTGCGATAAATGTTTCCCCTCCTTGGGGCCCCTTCTACGTCGTTTTTAAACCTTAATCCTGCAGCTAAATTACCGTTACTAATTGCAATGCATGCACATTATATTAATATTAACTTTCTCAATTAATTTATAATTAATCCTCAATATTTTACCTGTTCCTTGAGGAACAATAATTAGCCTCTTATTTATTTGATTTCTTATGCAAAGCCAATACTCAGAGAATCTTCTAGAATATGCGCTGTCAATTTATACGGAACCGATTGCATACAGACTCATCAACGGATACTATCATAAACCACAAGGGTCGCGCCTGTAGGGTGTGTTGCATTACCCCCCTGCCCCAAAATTATATACTACTTACCACCAGCCGCTGCAGCAGTCAGCCACACGCCATCACCTCTCTCGTAGCCGGCTCGCGTTTCCTCAGAACGGTGATTTCCCCCTTTTAGTGCACTTTACGCGTTTCGCATTCAGTTCGATACGTGTAGCGATTCCGAGGAATAATAAGACGAATTTAAATGCTGTTACGTTCATTGCTGTTGCTAGTTTATTATAAAGGCTTATTAAATATTAGTCGTTTACGCATCTTACGCTATAAATGTTGCACGCACTCGCACTTTAATCATCCAATCAATATCTACGCTCAAGGCGGCAAGAACTCGAAATTACTCGATTATTATCGATTACTCTAACCGTTTCATAGCACAAGTTATTAAGCTTATTAACATTATAACCGATATTCTTTCATCGGTTCTCAGTCCTCATTTTACCCTCACCCTTGTAAAAGCTTCGATAGCAAAGCGGGAATTTATTTTCTTTTGGACAGAGTGTTAGGCATTCAAAGAAACAAAACCCAAGCGATCAGTTGCATAGCGACCTTGATAACATAAAAATCTAAATTACAATCTACGTTACGACCTCGGTTAGCAATTAGCATGTTAGTTATGATAGGTTGGACTCTACATTCTCATACCTCACTGTATCGAAAAAAATGTACCACAGATTTAGTTGGACATCTCGCAATAAAACGTTCTTCGCTCTTGCGCCAGCTAAATTTTTCAACATGTTTCGGAAATCTGCAGTCACTCAACATCACATCGTCCCCGATCAGACACACCTATCCCCCGTTACTTTCCCCATTTAACATCCTATGTAATATGTGCAATAGCCAAGTACCAAAATTAAATGTTTCGAGGTCTAGTTTCACTCCACGCCATATGCCAAATTCAATCACATAGTTCCACCGAAATCAATATTTCGTCTAAAGTCTGGTCGAAAATTTGGAGGGGAACTACTAATTTTGAACGGCTCGTTATTCCGGGTACTCACATTATGTTGCTTTGTTGTTCCCCGCCCCCAGCGCTTGCCTCTGCCGCCGGCGCCCGCGGCGACACTCCGCTCAGGACCCGAGCCGTTTGCAGAGTGCTAGGCCTCCCAGACGGTGAAGGATGCATCCCCTCCCTCCCTCAAAGGGGGAAGGGTGCGGGCCCGTCGACCGATTTCACCGGAAATCGGCCCGATGGTCATACCTCCCCAGGGGGATATGGGTAAGAAACCGTTTTTACTCTTAAATCCCTCAAAAAGGTGAAATCCACTACTTATTTAATGATTTTTCAATTCGACATAATTTTCCCCCATTTATCAATTTCGACCCGCCATTGCGTTCTCAAATAGTAGCCCCGGTCCACCTCGTGACACACGACGCCACAATGCCTGCTGAGCACTGACTGCTGATAGAAGCGGGTCAGGTACCACGGATGCTGGGGCCTGGTCCGGGAGGCCTAGAAAGAGGGGTGGGGTGCTCCCTGCAATTTTCGACCAGACTTAAGCCTATGTTAAAGCATGTGACATAGCTTACAACAAAAAAACTAAAATTTGACGGTACCCAGCTAACCTATAAGATTCCATACTTGGTGCCCACTGCACGCAAACCCCAAAATGTGTCACATCACACTTTCAGTAAATACTGAATAGATAAAGCTGAAAATTCTCAAATCATCTATTCTTACCACGATCTTGACCACAAAGTTGAGTTATTGAGCATCTGACCTCTCAAAGGCCATGTTAGGTCACAGGAGCATGGGGTGGTTGTTCTGCCAAGATATTCTCTCACTGAATTGAGATAAAGCTCCCATTTTGCTTGCATTGTGCTTATATTGTCACGGGAGTCGATTAATATGCAACATGACCATACCAGGTCATCTGTGACCCTGACCTAGGTCTAGGTCAGGCTCATTTTTATTATTTGACCGAGTAAGGTCATGTTATACATAATTCGATTTGCTGTGGTGAGAGGAATCCAATGATGCATAAAGATTTACTCTAGCTCCCCTGAGTATAGATCTAGAGAGAGAAACGTGCACTGCTCTGTTGTAAGCCTTTGGAACCTTTTTTTGGCCTATGCTTGACCTTAACATTGACCTGACATAAAAATTATAACGATAAAATTTCTTTGTCTTGTCAAGAGCTTACGAACGCCGCCCGTAATTTTTCTTTAGCTTTCGTGAGAAGTGATATAAGGAGGGGGCAAAAAACGCCCCCAGCGAGGCGCGTCATTCAGGGACCCAAGCGGGGCGGGTGTTAAGGTTAAGTAAGAATAATCGCTCCAGACTTGAAATAGATACCACCCTGAATTGGATTTAGCATTCAATGTGGGCAGTGGAAGGGGTCTGACGGCAACACACGGTGGAGGGGTTCCTGAAGAGCCCCATCCCCTGAGGTCGCCGAAACCCGAAGCGAGTCAGAAAAACGCTTGTTGGGGTGAGGTGGGGAGATGGTAACCTACATTATGGACAAGTTTTATTGACTTAGGTCAATATCATCAAAGGTCAAACAAGGCCGTAAATGTCAATTCCTGAACCGTGTAGGAGACCTATTGGGAAATGCCGTGATTATGCAAAGAAGGCCGGGAATACGTTAAAAGTTAACTAAAGTCGTAGAGGGAAGGTTCACGCATTTTCCCTGATATCTTTTGGTTCAAGGTCATTTTCCAAAGGTCAAGACATCTGACGTGGAAAAATGACATTCCACAGTAATGTAGAATATAACTCGCCACTATAACAGTGTTTGGACGGGAAATGAAGGTTGAACCTTGAAAAGACCTTTGACATTGACCTCGATCTTATCATAGTATAACATATCGCATAATGAACAATGTCATATGACTGGGAAAATTAGGGGTCACATGACCTTGGCCTTGAGCCTTCATGTGGGCTTTATCTTGACATAAAACCTGATGACCCTGGAGGGGTCATGAAGTATAGAAAGTGTCAAACCGATCGGCCTAGAGCTATGGTAGCTATGGTAGAGCTCAAAAAGTTAAAGTGAGGTAACCATGTTTCACCTCGCCTGGTGACCTGACCTATTTTAGCCCGGGGTAAGATATTTCACGGATGGTGTTTTAGTGATGGGGTGAGAGAGGAAGATCCCTCAACTGCGGTGGCCTCGGCGTTTTGTCTGCTATTTTGAAAAGAAACCTTGGGGAGGCCTACCGATAGCCCCGGTAGGGCGAGGCAGAGGTCATAAAAAGTCTGAGCGTGCCCACCACATAGGTGGGGAAGATCTCCAGCCGCCGGGAGTCTGGAAATTTTTTATTCTTCCCCTACTGCCCACGTATTTATGGTCTTCTGACATGTGAGCATTTATATCTTAGGTACTTTTAATCTGCTGATTTTGACACTTTGTGGACTATTTGATCATTGGAAATTTAGATAGTTATTCATTTGGACATTCTGGCTATGGGTCATTGTTCCTTAGTCGAAATAAAATGTGGACTATTTAAGCAGTTGACTATTTGAGCACCGCATGAATTCACATCTCTGCAGTCCTTCTGCTTCATTATTTTCACTGGCACTAGCACGAGCAAAAAATCTGCTGTCAGCCATTCTAAGCGAATCAGGAGCCGCAGCATGATTTGGGGGAAGGTCGGGCTGGGGAACCTGGGGACTGTGTTTAAGTGAATCCTTTCGCATCCCGGTGGCAAGGGTTGGCATCCGGTGTTGCTTGGCTGACAAGCTTGCGCACGCGTTGCAAATTGTTATTGCAAATTGCGCACGCGTTGCAAATTGCACACAACGCAAAAGAAGTGTGCCGGACTCGTCTACATAGTTGTGTAGGCTGTGAATTTGAACCTTTGAACCTCTCGCACTCTGGAAGAAGATGTATATCACAGGAGCAAGATAAATAGAGTAAAGAAACTGGGACTGGTTGGGCAACATACCTACCTGAGTTATACTTACGCACTATGGAAACTTAAAGTTTGGTGGGAAGATAGTCTACAGTATTGCTGATAACGAACTTCCTCCACTAGGAACAAGAGCTTGGCGCTTTCTGGGCTACTTTCCAACCTTTCCCACATACTGGTTTCATATAATTCCAGTTATTTTTTCCAGTTCGGCTTATGTCAGGAACCTTTAAGACGCGCATTGACGGGGGTCTGAGCCACCTTCGCTTTGAAGAGGGGGCGGGTACCCGCCTCCCCCTAAGATCTCGAGAATCACGGTAGGTAACGAAAAACGAAGTATAAACGGCGTTGGGTAGCCCATCCACTTCTCCATCGAAAATATTTGAACCATTTTTTCCAGGTCACATTTAAGGTCATGAGAGGCCAAAACATGCCGTATTAGGGATAACATGTAAATTACGTTTTTCTTCCATTACATCTGAACAAGTAAAAATAGAGACAAAACGACTTAAACTGTATGAATCCTCGTAGTAAGCCGAATCGAATGATTCATATAATTTGATCGTGCTAGGTCAAATCAAGGATTTGACCTGACCTGAAGAGTCAGGTCCCAGGGTCAAATTATACTCAAAATGCATATCATTAGAACTGCAAAGCCAAAGGCGAGTCTAATGCAGCTAAAATAAACGCTCTATCACTATTTGTTACTGAGTTATACAGTAAAAACCATTTTTCCATCCATTTCCAATGGAGAGGGTCATGCCTCGTACATGCCTCAGGTCATGCCTAGGCCAGTGTTAAAAATCAGTGACAGGGAGCATGATTAAATGATTTATTATACATTTTTAGTAACATCCCAATAAGGTAAGCATGCATTACTCCAGGTATGTACAGTCCCCCTGCAATTGGAAATTGCCATAACCTAGAGCTCGACCGGTTTAGGATGGATATCTTGCATCCTATGGTGCCTATAGGTTTTTACGAAACGGTTGCATCATGTGTATTTTTTCAGAGAGCTTTCCAGTGGTCACCATTATTTACTAATCTGACATCTGGGTGAGAAAATATTACACAATTACCTCAGTTCGCTGCTTTCTGACAGGGGTAGTCTTCAGCTGACTTGCCACCCGCTTCTCCTGATAATCCCTGACCCTCCCCTCGCCCCCATACCTGGACCACGTGACCTCACAGATGAATGGGCGGTTGGCATTGTGCCAGCTCATTCATCCCTCTCATAAATCTTGTCGTGTCTGAAGGGCACTCGTATGTACAATTGCTCCCACTGTGTTGCTGTGTGCTGGACAACTGGCGTCACTGACCTGGGGCCCCGGTCAGTGGCAGAATACCACGCAATGCAGTGGCAGAACCACAGTTGCTTTTTTGAGGGGGGGAGCAATATCAATAAGATGGGCACAGATGGGGCAAACCATCAGGAATATATTTTG
Organism: Lepas anatifera; assembly: GCA_034440635.1. Lineage (NCBI taxonomy): Eukaryota > Metazoa > Arthropoda > Thecostraca > Lepadidae > Lepas > Lepas anatifera. The sequence continues at coordinate 85,608 of JAOTON010001688.1, forward strand.
CTGCCCAGGGGAAGCACACGAATTTTCCCTCCTATATCCGCCCTTGTAGTGGCTTGGGTTGCAGGAAACATGTAAGCTATCACATGTGGCTGCCGGGCTCCCCTCACCTGCATGTTTATTTAGACAGGATTCTGGTAAAACGGCTGATATAGTGATACAACTTTGTTTGGAGGTTTTCATTCAAAATAATATTTTCAGATACCTCGTCAAGAAGAGGGGACAGTTGGAGCCATGGGTGGATCCAAGGGTAAGGAGTGGTGATTGCAGGTCCCCCTCATTGACCACCTCGGCGTCCCCTAAAATGATCACAGCATTCCTCCTAAACGGTCGATGGCACTTCCTGAAATGTCACTTCCACCCCTCCCCAGGATGCGAAAATCGGCACCCCGCCATAGGATTTGGCACCCACCTCGAAGCTTTACCGGCCGAAAAGTGGCTTTACCTAATTTGTACGGATGGCGTCCCACCCCGGCAAAGGTGACCCCCATCGGTGATCCTGGATCCCCTATGGTGGAGCAGATCCCAATTTTCCATTAAACATCGCGATTTACAAGAAACAATAGGAAAATCGGGCATTGTGTGGGCAGCATTTTGCGAAGGTCTCAAGAAGCCTGAACCTGACAGGAGGTTTTGTTTTTAGATGAGGAAATTTTCTTGTCAAGGGTGACGGTTCCACTGGCTCTATCACTGTTTCGTCGGTGGCAGCGATTATTTATTATAGGACAATTGCTTCCAACTAAATGAAGCAATTCCGTACTGAGAATTTTTAAATTTCCAACTTGAGAACCTTTGTAGAGTCTATTTCTCAGGAGCATAAAACTGGCTTGCCTCGCTTACGACTAAAAATCACGCAGTCGTTTCCCCTCAACGAACGGCAACCATTTACTTTTAACTGGGGAGGATTGAGTTTCCATGAACTGGCCTCTAGACTGACATCACACACGGTGCAAGCAAGCATAGCGTTTGCGATAGTCTCTAACAAAAATTGTTGCAGGGTTGGACGACGCTCCAGCTCTCAAAGTTATATGGCGTTACCAACTCCTCCCCCTGTAAGGAGAGATTTAGTGCATTGATCATCATACCTATTCAGAGAATCTGCCTGGACATGAACCCATGGATGAACCCGGGGGAGTTGAGGCCAGGGAATCAGCGCTAAGTTTCTTGCGGCCCCTTTTGGCAGCACCCTCACTTGTCGGAAGGATATGATCATATTTTGTGCTGAAAATATTAGATAATTTGTAGCAAGTATTACAAAGGTATAAAAGCCCCTATCGTAGCAGCTTTAGCGGTGATAGTGATCGTTGTTGAGAGTATCATTAGCGGTAAAAATTGGTCAGTGATGGATCTAGGCGGTAGTTTTGGTGGGACAGACAAAATCGAAACGCAAGAAAAACGTCG
>JAOTON010001689.1:0-102500 GCA_034440635.1 Lepas anatifera
TCGGCCTTTCCCAAATTGCCAACAATCTATGTTTACAGTTAAAGCAGCATAAACTACATGCTACGAACTTCTCGGAAATGAAACTTGTATTCCTAACCGGAGTGCAGGCATTCCTACTGCCAATATATGTATATATACTTAATCATACGTGCACGCTTCCATCATGCCACTGATCATATGCCGAGAGTATAGTAATAACCAAGCTTGCTCACGAAACTGAGCAATCTGTGTATGATCCCAGGTTGCCGACCATTGCAATTCACCCGGAAAGGCAATCTCTCTGCCTCTTTCGCAAAAAGTGTAGTGTAACTTACGTCTTATGTTAACTATGCCAATACCAAATGTGGTGTTCAAACTGTCCTTCCATGTTCTGCCTTCCTGTCGTCGATTCTGTCTCCTGGTTTGATCAAGGTCCTTGCCGCCGGCGTCACATTGTTCGCGGCTGCAGAGCTTCACTTTGACATGGATTCTTATGAAGCACATCAGCTGGCCAGAGCTGAGGGCCTTGTCTCCAAATGTTTCAAAACCTAATGTTCTGCATTGCACTGCACTGTCGTTTTGGAATGTATCGGCTGAGCATATTGTTCTGTCAATGTGTACCTTGTCGTATCCAAGACCGAATTGACATAGTATGCTTCTTCCTGTAAGGGTATTGCTTGGGTGTCCGGAACAGAACAGTGCAGGAAATAATGATTAAGATAGGTAAGGTTGTGCCATGCCAGTTCTATTAAAAACTGCCACACTAACATATTCATTTTGTCAAGCATATTGACCCATGTACGAATATTTCAGTACTCAAGATCAAAGATCAATGGACCTGCGCAGCGTGCAGCAAGGTCTCCAAGGGAGATATTATCGTGCCCGACGGGCTAGGCTGTCCCTTCTGGTTCCACTTTCGGCGCGAGGACCTGCAAGGAGTTACAGGTGGGCATGAGAATTAGGAACTATGCGTGGATGATGCATAGAAAACGTTGCTACATGTATCCTGTGTGAGAAATGCCATCAAGTATAAGGAAAACCGGAGAAGGAAAAGTGGCATTTCAGACGAGTTTCAATTATATGTCGATAGATATTATATAGTTCAAATTTAATTCTATTAATTATTAGATGTTATTAACACCTAAGATCTATTCAGCATGTTTTTCTCCACAATAATATGATAATTCCAAAGCAGCGTCCAAAATTGATTTGTTTGTCGTCTGTTCATGCTATCGGCCCCACGAATCTGTTCGGAGATTCTCGACCCTAATACGTACTCTACGTCTTATGCATGTTCAACATGATAAATTTTAAAAAGGCATCAGCACTAATCTGCTTACGTCTTATTTATATTTACTTTTTTTATATAAGGCATCACACTAATCTGCCTACGTCTTATGTATGTTACACATGATACCCACATGTTACACATGATACCCACATGTTACCCATGACACACACACACACACACACACACACACACACACACACACACACACACACACACACACACACACACACACACACACACACACACACACACACACACACACACACACACACACACACACACACACACACACACACACACACACACACACACACACACACACACACACACACACACACACACACACACACACACACACACACACACACACACACACACACACACACACACACACACACACACACACACACACACACACACACACACACACACACACACACACACACACACACACACACACACACACACACACACACACATCACACACACACACACACACACACACACACACACACACACACACACACACACACACACACACACACACACACACACACACACACACACACACACACACACACACACACACACACACACACACACACACACACACACACACACACACACACACACACACACACACACACACACACACACACACACACACACACACACACACACACACACACACACACACACACACACACACACACACACACACACACACACACACACACACACACACACGTATCACACACACACACACACACACACACACACACATCACACTAGCCACACACACACAATCACATCAATACATACACACACACACACACACACAGCCACACACAATAATACATCACACACACACATGTCACATATCACACCGATACACACACACACACACACACACACACACATTGAATACATACACTTTTTTTTTCTTTTAGCTAGTTTTACAGACACATTAGCATTCCATTGGTGACATTCTCATTACATTTTCATTGATTGAAATAAGTTTCAGACACAGGTTGTTACACACATACATACATACACAAGGCCACATACACACACACATACACATACTTCCACACTCACATACCCACATATCAAGGCCGTCATCACATATATAATACACGTACACATACATTGGTTACACACATATTATTATTCGCACACACATTGCTATTGCATTGCCAAATAGGCATACAATGGTTGATTATTGAGCTAATATTGGCATGCACACATATATTCATACATAATATTGACACATATTACACATTAGCTAGCCACAATAATATTAATATTGTTACAACCGCATTATTATATTCCGCTTGCTGATTATTATCCATTGTTGTTATTATTGGTTATATTGGCATTGATATTATTGATGTAGTTGTTATTATACATTATTGATATGTTAATATTACACATTACATATTATACATTATTACACATTGATATTATTATTACATTATTACTTGATATTGCCATATTAATATGACATATTGAATAGCCATTACATTATTATTATTACAGCTATTGTTACATTATTGGTTGTTACTACTTATTATTACGACACATATTCAACACATCACACACACACACACACACACACACACACACACACACACACACACACACACACATACACACACACACACACTATATATATATATATATTACATATATATATATATATATATATATATATATATATATATATATATATATCCATGAATTACCCAGGGCCGGTGTTGGAGCAGTAGTGGACCAGCGGCAGCAGGTTCTTGAACCGGCCCTTCACGCCCCCAGCCGGTGCTATATAAAGGTGCGGGACATCATCGGCCGCTCCTCGAACAGCTGTTTGAGCTGGTTGAGGTCGTCGGTGAGGCCGCGCTGTTTGGCCTGCGACTCGAAGGTAGGCCGGGCGGCCAGCGGGTGCTGGGGTAAGTGGTCCTGCAGGCGGGAGACCGCCCGGGCGCCGTACTGTCGCCGCTTGCGGCCTCCCGGTACGTTGGTCAGGCGGTTGGTGGGAGGACGACGGTAACAATAGTTTAGGTTACAATACAATAGAAAAAGAAGGTAAATAGAAAAATAGGTAAAATACAATACAATGCGGTAACAATAGTTGCGGTAACAATAGTGGCGTGTCGATTTCTCCCCTATACAGGTAGACGATTCTATTCTCCCTTGTGGATAGAATTCTTCGGAGATAGCCACTCTTGGAGGCTGAGGAAAACCTTGCTTCGGAGCCAGGGCCTGCCCTATGACCATTGCTGGCACGGGGCGTCCGGCCACGTGATCACCTGGTTGGGGGGCAACCATCTGCGGGCACGTGAGAGCCTCCTGTGCCCCCTCCGGCCACGGTCGCTGCGGCAGTGGCCAGCATTGCAATGGCCATCCAGTCATTGCTGAGGGGGGCCCGAATTGTAGCTATTGGTGCACCACACACAGCTAGGGCCTAACGGCTTACTGCGTAGGCGTGCCAATGACTATAATTCGGCACTGGAGGCCAGCGCAGCTATCCGAGATGGCGATTCGACCCGATGGTGGAATTCGGGGAGTGAGGCCCATCTACGGACCAGACGGCACTCACCTGGCGGCGTGCTACCTGGAAGCCATTCTGACATCTAGCGTTGCCAAGTGGTGCAATGTTATCAAAAATTGTTACGTATTATTTTCAGCGAAATAAGTGTCTGATGGTTATCCTGTTATTCACATTCATTTATATTTATCTGATTATTTGGTATGGTACCAGATTTCCTGAGTCCGCAATAGACAGTATTAAATAATATACAATCAAAGTTTCCCGTAAAAGAAATTGTGCTAAGTTTAATGTTCTTTGGTATGCTTTTCTCTGTACGTATAACTTGAAACTATAACTGTATGTTCAGAGACATGCACTTTGTTAAAGGGGGACACTAGGCTGCCACCAAATTAATAGCGGGCAGTCTTCCCTGATGTGATTTATATACGTGTTCTCATCGAGGAAATATTCACTGGTCATCACTTAGGGGACTGTTGTAACTCCCTTATCTTAAAGTTTCTATTGACGTGCGCGCGTTAGTGACTGCGGTGATTGGACTGGGAGGTCAGGTTACGTGATGTGACGTAATATCCGTCGGACGCCGTGCCAGTGACCTCCGAGGGGTGTAATGGCGCGTAGAAACCGCTTTTAGGCGAAGGATTCACCGGAATTGTGTGATTCAGAGGGGAGATTCGCCAGAAATGAGTAACGCCGTGTGTGGCGAGGGGAACTGACCTGAGCTCTAGTCAGTACATGTCAGTGTCGCACCAACCACCACCGTGTCGAGACCTGATAATATATAGTCTGTCAGTTTAATTTTATATCTTTAATTTCTATTGGTTATCGAATTGGGAGAGCAGTCGGAGATTAAGAATTTATAAGTTTTCGTGAACCAGCGAAAAGTTACCGGAGGACAATTAGTGGAAGTTTAAATTCACACGTCTTTGCCACCTCACTCTGAATCAGGGACCGTTTCGTCGCCGATGGTCTCCATGGTGAACGCCCGCAACCCGCCTCCTCGCCGCCGCCAAGGAAGAGGATGCAGTATCTCCTCCCCCATTTGCCGCTGAACTGTGAATTGACTGAACTGTACCCTGACCAAATGTAAAAATACATCATGCACTTTAAATTATTTTTCTATCCAGCCATGCTAGATAATACTAGGAAGTCATGGAATCGTTTCTACCACAAAATGAAGTGTGCCGATGTCCTGCGAAGCATAATAGTGAAACTAATAATACTTTTTTACAGGTGCGGAAATAACAGGTTTTGATGCTCTTTCTATCATGCATTTACTCTAAACTTGATGTGTGTATAATGCCGAAAGTCGATACCGGTGTTGCAAGGCATGTTTGTTACTGCCTGCACAATTGCATCCATACACATATATTGCCAGTATAAAAAACATACATAAAGCATACACAGCTACGTAAATTAAAACATTGCAGTAATATATTCGCTTGTTTTGTCACGCAGCACTGCCTACTCTGGTTAGTGTGCAGGACGAAATATCGGCAACACTTTCTTTCCGGCTGCACAAGGCCGCACGGAAGCAGCACACAGCACCGTGTGCCTCCAACGGCTTCTCTCTGTGGAGACGAGATATCAGGAGCGGTTCAGACCCAGCTACCCTGCAGTCCCCAGCAGCACTCCTGAGCACGGTGGTAACCGCTCACCTCCCTCCACGACCTCAAGCCACATGCAGCCCAACGGGCCTATCAGAGGGCAACACAGAAAACGACCGCAAGCTACAAAAATCACCGCAACCTGTGCCAAACAAGGCCGCACACGAGAGCGCATCCTGGGCGAGCTTATGGCGGTGCGGAGAGTAACGGCTGTGCTAAACGAGCATGGATACGCAGCACCGTCGGCTGTGGTCCAGCGTCAGCACGATCCCAGCCAGTCCACCTCCACGTCCACGTCAACAGCCTCCGAGTGGCGAAACGGACAGGAACTGACCGAAATACTGCGGCCAGTCTATACAAGTTGTCCGCCTTCCATCGTTGCATTTTGCCTTTGCGTTCCATTCTCAATAATGGCATATGTTGTGTCTGGCAGAATGGTGGTACACTTTCTCGTGGAGAAAACAAAATTGAGCATGGAATGATAAATATCAGATATGATGAGTATTATATATATATATATATAATTTTTTCATGCAATTCTATTGCTAGAAAAGGTCCTGCCACCCATTTAAACGGGTAGCCAGGCGTGCCCCTCCGCGATCCCAACGACAACAGTGCCCTTACGTTAACACCACCAGAACATAAAATATTACAAGTCGCGGCACGCCCTACAAGGAAAAAGAAAGTAATTTTAAAGAAAGCATAATAAATATCAATACTATTAGTAAAAACTGCCAGTAGTAGCTCCCTGTAAATATACAGCAAGCAGGGAATACGGGTCTATTTAGGTTAAATGCACAATAATTTAGCTCATTACCGGTTAGATTGTTAGTCTTTTTCCAAACGGGACTACCCAAAACTGAGATTCGTGTTAGCCCCTCCGAGATTCCGGCGAAAAGATAGAGGCCCAGTAACATTCGCCAGAGAACTCAGAAGACAGTAAGCAAATTAGGGCAGAAATATTTCTGAACTATATTTATGACTATATATCATATAAAAATAATGACTAAATAATGGCTATATAATCATTACAATTCATAAATATATATATATATATATATATATATATATATATATATATATATATATATATAGGTGTGTGTGTGTGTGTGTGTGTGTGTGTGTGTGTGTGTGTGTGTGTGTGTGTGTGTGTGTGTGTGTGTGTGTGTGTGTGTGTGTGTGTGTGTGTGTGTGTGTGTGTGTGTGTGTGTGTGTGTGTGTGTGTGTGTGTGTGTGTGTGTGTGTGTGTGTGTGTGTGTGTGTGTGTGTGTGTGTGTGTGTGTGTGTGTGTGTGTGTGTGTGTGTGTGTGTGTGTGTGTGTGTGTGTGTGTGTGTGTGTGTGTGTGTGTGTGTGTGTGTGTGTGTGTGTGTGTGTGTGTGTGTGTGTGTGTGTGTGTGTGTGTGTGTGTGTGTGTGTGTGTGTGTGTGTGTGTGTGTGTGTGTGTGTGTGTGTGTGTGTGTGTGTGTGTGTGTGTGTGTGTGTGTGTGTGTGTGTGTGTGTGTGTGTGTGTGTGTGTGTGTGTGTGTGTGTGTGTGTGTGTGTGTGTGTGTGTGTGTGTGTGTGTGTGTGTGTGTGTGTGTGTGTGTGTGTGTGTGTGTGTGTGTGTGTGTGTGTGTGTGTGTGTGTGTGTGTGTGTGTGTGTGTGTGTGTGTGTGTGTGTGTGTGTGTGTGTGTGTGTGTGTGTGTGTGTGTGTGTGTGTGTGTGTGTGTGTGTGTGTGTGTGTGTGTGTGTGTGTGTGTGTGTGTGTGTGTGTGTGTGTGTGTGTGTGTGTGTGTGTGTGTGTGTGTGTGTGTGTGTGTGTGTGTGTGTGTGTGTGTGTGTGTGTGTGTGTGTGTGTGTGTGTGTGTGTGTGTGTGTGTGTGTGTGTGTGTGTGTGTGTGTGTGTGTGTGTGTGTGTGTGTGTGTGTGTGTGTGTAGTTTGGCACGATGTTTTCATTTTGGCACTGACCGTTGAATAATAGGGAACTTTTTGCTTTTGCAATCTTCTTGTTGGTATTTTCGATCGACCGGATTATCTTTTTTGTTTTCGTGTTTAGGTCAAATATAAGATTTCCTAGGGGCATTTGTGGTGGATATGTTATTGCTTAACGTTTCGGATTATCTAATAAATCCATTATCAAAAGCATACATACACACATGACTCACATAAAATCAAACAGTAAATGATTAAATCGAGATAAAATCAGATCGAGCCGTTCGGGAAAGGTCATTGCAGTACATTTTCATAATCGCTACACGTCTCTTGAAAATAATCACACATCGTTACATGACATGGTTCATAGTACAATTTTCATTGCGCGCAACATAAATACTATTATTTCGGAGTTCGCTGTTTTTAGTGCGAGATAAAACACTAACTGCAGCGTGTACCTACGTAAGTCAATTTGCGATTGCTGTGCTCCACTGGGTAAGTGTATTTTGTGAGTGCAGCTGTTTGGTAAGAGTTGTAATTCATGTATATATATATATATATATATATATATATATATATATATATATATATATATATATATATACATGAATCACGCCACGGGCCGGTGTTGAAGCAGTAGTGGACCAGCGGCAGCAGGTTCTTGAACCGGCCCTTCACGCCCCCAGCCGGTGCTATATGAAGGTGCGGGACATCATCGGCCGCTCCTCGAACAGCTGTTTGAACTGGTTGAGGTCGTCGGTGATGCCGCGCTGTTTGGCCTGCGACTCGATGGTAGGCCGGGCGGCCAGCGGGTGCTGGGGTAAGTGGTCCTGCAGGCGGGAGACTGCCCGGGGCCGTACTGCCGCCGTTTGCGGCCTCCCGGTACGTTGGTCAGGCGGTTGGTAGGAGGACGGCGGTAACAATAGTTCTGAGGCGTGTCCATTTCTCCCCTATACAGATAGACGATTCTATTCTCCCCTTATAGATAGAATTCTTCGGAGATAGCCACTCTTAGAGGCTGAGGAAACCTGGCCTCGGAACCAGGGCATCCCCTATGACCATTGCTGGCACGGGGCGTCCGGCCACGTGATCACCTGGTTGGTTGGCAATTATCTGCGGGCACGTGAGAGCCTCCTGTCCCCCTCCGGCCACGGTCGCTGCGGCAGTGGCCAGCATTGCAATGGCCATCCAGTCATTGCTGAGGGGGCCCGAATTGTAGCTATTGGTGCACCACACACAGCTAGGCCTAACGGCTTACTGCGTAGGCGTGCCAATGACTATAATTCGGCACTGGAGGCCAGCGCAGCTATCCCGAGATGGCGATTCGACCCGATGGTGGAATTCGGGGAGTGAGGCCCATCTACGGACCAGACGGCACTCACCTGGCGGCGTGCTACCTGGAAGCCATTCTGACGACATCTAGCGTTGCCAAGTGGTGCAATGTTATCAAAAATTGTTACGTATTATTTTCAAGCGAAATAAGTGTCTGATGGTTATCCTGTTATTCACATTCATTTATAATTATCTGATTATTTGGTATGGTACCAGATTTCCTGAGTCCGCAATAGACAGTATTAAGTAATATACAATCAAAGTTTCCCGTAAAAGAAATTGTGCTAAGTTTAATGTTCTTTGGTATGCTTTCTCTGTACGTATAACTTGACACTATAACTGTATGTTCAGAGGCATGCACTTTGTTAAAGGGGGACACAAGGCTGCTACCAAATTAATAGCGGGCAGTCTTCCCTGATGTGATTTATATACGTGTTCTAATCGAGGAAACATTCACTGGTCATCACTTAGGGGACTGTTGTAACTCCTTATCTTAAAGTTTTTATTGACGTGCGCGCGTTAGTGACTGCGGTGATTGGACTGGGAGGTCAGGTCACGTGATGTGACGTAATATCCGTCGGACGCCGTGCCAGTGACCTCCGAGGGGTGTAATGGCGCGCAGAAACCGCTTTTAGGCGAAGGATTTGCCGGAAATGTGATTCAGAGGGGAGATTCGCCAGAAATGAGTAGCGCCGTGTGGCGAGGGGGAGTGACCTGAGGTCTGGTCGGTACATGTCAGTGTCGCACCAACCACCACCGTGTCGAGACCTGATAATATAGTCTGTCAGTTTAATTTTAGATCTTTAATTTCTATTGGTTATCGAATTGGGAGAGCAGTCGGAGATTGAGAATTTATAACTTTTCGTGAACCAGCGAAAAGTTACCACAGGACAATTAGTGAAAGTTTAAATTCACACGTCTTTGCCACCTCACTTAAATCAGGGACCGTTTCGTCTCCGATGGTCTCCATGGTGAACGCCCGCAACCCCGCCTCCTCGCCTCCCCTTGCCGCCGCCAAGGAAGAGGATGCAGTATCTCCTCCCCATCTGCCGCTGAACTGTGAATTGACTGAACTGTACCCTGATCAGATGTAAAAATACATCATGCACTTTAAATTATTTTCTATCCAGCCATGCTAGAAAATACTAGGAAGTCGTGGAATCGTCTCTACCACAAAATGAGGTGTGTCGATGTCCTGCGAAGCATAATAGTGAAACTAATAATACTTTTATAGGTGTGGAAATAACAGGTTTTGATGCTCTTTCTATCATGCATTTACTCTCAACTTGATGTGTGTATAATGCCGAAAGTCGATACCGGTGTTGCAAGGCATGTTTGTTACTGCCTGCACAATTGCATCCATACACATATATTGCCAGTATAAAAAACATACATAAAGCATACACAGCTACGTAAATTAAAACATTGCAGTAATATATTCGCTTGTTTTGTCACGCAGCACTGCCTACTCTGGTTAGTGTGCAGGACGAAATATCGGCAACACTTTTCCGGCTGCACAAGGCCGCACGGAAGCAGCACACAGCACCGTGTGCCTCCAACGGCTTCTCTCTGTGGAGACGAGATATCAGAGCGGTTCAGACCCAGCTACCCTGCAGTCCCCAGCAGCACTCCTGAGCACGGTGGTAACCGCTCACCTCCCTCCACGACCTCCAGCCACATGCAACCCCACGGGCCTATCAGATGGCAACACAGAAAACGACCGCAAGCTACAAAAATCACCGCAACCTGTGCCAAACAAGGCCGCACAGGAGAGCGCATCCTGGGCGAGCTTATGGCGGTGTGGAGAGTAACGGCTGTGCTAAACGAGCATGGATACGCAGCACCGTCGGCTGTGGTCCAGCGTCAGCACGATCCCAGCCAGTCCACCTCCACGTCCACGTCACCAGCCTCCGAGTGGCGAAACGGACAGGAACTGACCGAAATACTGCGGCCAGTCTATACAAGTTGTCTGCCTTCCATCGTTGCATTTTGCCTTTGCGTTCCATTCTCAATAATGGCATATGTTGTGTCTGGCAGAATGGTGGTACACTTTCTCGTGGAGAAAACAAAATTGAGCATGGAATGGTAAATATCAGATATGATGAGTATTATATATATATATAATTTTTTCATGCAATTCTATTGCTAGAAATGGTCCGCCACCCATTTAAACGGGTAGCCAGGCGTGCCCCCTCCGCGATCCCAACGACAACAGTGCCCTTACGTTAACACCACCAGAACATAAAATATTACAAGTCGCGGCACGCCCTACAAGGAAAAAGAAAGTAATTTAAAGAAAGCATAATAAATATCAATACTATTAGTAAAAACTGCCAGTAGTAGCTCCCTGTAAATATACAGCAAGCAGGAATACGGGTCTATTTAGGTTAAATGCACAATAATTTAGCTCATTACCGGTTAGATTGTTAGTCTTTTTCCAAACGGGACTACCCAAAACTGGAGATTCGTGTTAGCCCCTCCGAGATTCCGGCGAAAAGATAGAGGCCTAGTAACATTCGCCAGAGAACTCAGAAGACAGTAAGCAAATTAGGGCAGAAATATTTCTGAACTATATTTATGACTATATATCATATAAAAATAATGACTAAATAATGGCTATATAATCATTACAAATCATAAATATATATATATATATATATATATATATATATATATATATATATATATAGGTGTGTGTGTGTGTGTAGTTTGGCACGATGTTTTCATTTTGGCACTGACCGTTGAATAATAGGGAACTTTTTGCTTTTGCAATCTTGTTGTTGGTATTTTCGATCGACCGAATTATCTTTTTGTTTTCGTGTTTAGGTCAAATATAAGATTTCCTAGGGGCATTTGTGGTGGATATGTTATTGCTTAACGTTTCGGATTATCTAATAAATCCATTATCAAAAGCATACATACACACATGACTCACATAAAATCAAACAGTAAATGATTAAATCGAGATAAAATCAGATCGAGCCGTTCGGGAAAGGTCATTGCAGCACATTTTCATAATCGCTACACGTCTCTTGAAAAATAGATCACACATCGTTACATGACATGGTTCATAGTACAATTTTCATTGCGCGCAACATAAATACTATTATTTCGGAGTTCGCTGTTTTTAGTGCGAGATAAAACACTAACTGCAGCGTGTACCTACGTAAGTCAATTTGCGATTGCTGTGCTCCACTGGGTAAGTGTATTTTGTGAGTGCAGCTGTTTCGTAAGAGTTGTAATTCATGTATATATATATATATATATATATATATATATATATATATATATATATTGTGTTCATAGTGATAAATATATAGTTATGATATTATGAATTTCAAAACTAAATTTTTATAAATTTGTTTTTGAAATCCTAAACATCATTGTAACTTTATATATATATATATATATATATATATATATATATATATATATATATATATATATATATATACATGAATCACGCCACGGGCCGGTGTTGAAGCAGTAGTGGACCAGCGGCAACAGGTTCTTGAACCGGCCCTTCACGCCCCCCAGCCGGTGCTATATGAAGGTGCGGGATATCATCGGCCGCTCCTCGAACAGCTGTTTGAACTGGTTGAGGTCGTCGGTGATGCCGCGCTGTTTGGCCTGCGACTCGAAGGTAGGCCGGGCGGCCAGCGGGTGCTGGGGTAAGTGGTCCTGCAGGCGGGAGACTGCCCGGGGGCCGTACTGCCGCCGTTTGCGGCCTCCCGGTACGTTGGTCAGGCGGTTGGTAGGAGGACGGCGGTAACAATAGTTCTGAGGCGTGTCCATTTCTCCCCTATACAGAGAGACGATTCTATTCTCCCCTTATGGATAGAATTCTTCGGAGATAGCCACTCTTAGAGGCTGAGGAAACCTGGCTTCGGAGCCAGGGCATCCCCTATGACCATTGCTGGCACGGGGCGTCCGGCCACGTGATCACCTGGTTGGTTGGCAATTATCTGCGGGCACGTGAGAGCCTCCTGTCCCCCTCCGGCCACGGTCGCTGCGGCAGTGGCCAGCATTGCAATGGCCATCCAGTCATTGCTGAGGGGGCCCGAATTGTAGCTATTGGTGCACCCCACACAGCTAGGCCTAACGGCTTACTGCGTAGGCGTGCCAATGACTATAATTCGGCACTGGAGGCCAGCGCAGCTATCCCGAGATGGCGATTCGACCCGATGGTGGAATTCGGGGAGTGAGGCCCATCTACGGACCAGACGGCACTCACCTGGCGGCGTGCTACCTGGAAGCCATTCTGACGACATCTAGCGTTGCCAAGTGGTGCAATGTTATCAAAAATTGTTACGTATTATTTTCAAGCAAAATAAGTGTCTGATGGTTATCCTGTTATTCACATTCATTTATAATTATCTGATTATTTGGTATGGTACCAGATTTCCTGAGTCCGCAATAGACAGTATTAAATAATATACAATCAAAGTTTCCCGTAAAAGAAATTGTGCTAAGTTTAATGTTCTTTGGTATGCTTTCTCTGTACGTATAACTTGAAACTATAACTGTATGTTCAGAGACATGCACTTTGTTAAAGGGGGACACAAGGCTGCTACCAAATTAATAGCGGGCAGTCTTCCGTGATGTGATTTATATACGTGTTCTCATCGAGGAAATATTCACTGGTCATCACTTAGGGGACTGTTGTAACTCCTTATCTTAAAGTTTCTATTGACGTGCGCGCGTTAGTGACTGCGGTGATTGGACTGGGAGGTCAGGTTACGTGATGTGACGTAATATCCGTCGGACGCCGTGCTAGTGACCTCCGAGGGGTGTAATGGCGCGCAGAAACCGCTTTTAGGCGAAGGATTCACCGGAATTGTGTGATTCAGAGGGGAGATTCGCCAGAAATGAGTAGCGCCGTGTGGCGCGGGGGACTGACCTGAGCTCTAGTCAGTACATGTCAGTGTCGCACCAACCACCACCGTGTCGAGACCTGATAATATAGTCTGTCAGTTTAATTTTATATCTTTAATTTCTATTGGTTATCGAATTGGGAGAGCAGTCGGAGATTAGGAATTTATAAGTTTTCGTGAACCAGCGAAAAAAAGTAAGCTGGGTAAAAAAGGAGATTTTGAGTGGTCACGACTGGGTTCGGCTCTTTACAGACACTATTTCACAAGGAAAATTCCTGTGGGAACGAAATTCACGAACAATGAAAAAAATGGCTGATGAATCTCGTAATGCTTTTTGGAAAGAAGTTTTCATGGCAGTAGCAGATTTCGATGACAGTATGGTGCCAGATTTGGAGGAAATAGGTAGACATTGTCTCTGGTTTTCCAGCTTGACCAAGTTCAAAGACAGTGATATTTATTCATGGAACAAGAGAGGTTTAAAGTATATAAATGATTTAGTAAAATATAATGGTCAGTTCATGACTTTTGAAGAACTCAAAGAGTCTTACCAGGTTCAAGGTATTAATTTCGACTATAATGGGTTAATCAGAAGCCTTCCTCTTGAGTGGAGAAGGGTCCAGAAAACAAAAGCAGCGAATCCGATTATACATCCAAACGTACAAGCCATTTTACATAAAAGGAAAGGAAACAAGCATATATATGATATTATACTCCAAGCAAAGTTTAAAGATACCCGAAACACGTGGGAAGGTGCCTGGGAATCCGAATTCGGAGATATCGAGTGGCCAAAGATGTACAGGTTATCCAAAATAACTACTCCCTCAATAGCATACCAGGCGGTTCAATACAAAATCACGACGCGGATTATTATAACTAACAGAAAAATGTACCAAATGGGTTTAGCGGATTCGTATGGCTGCGATAGATGTGATAATGGAATCAAAACAATTCTACATAAGTTCTGGGATTGTCCGATTGTAAAACAATTTTGGATATCTGTCTCAGAATTTCTTAGAAGGTCAGGAATCCAACCGGATCTGCAAGAGCTGACTAAATTTCAGGTGATTTTCGGTGTAGAGGGTTCTGCCTTGTTAAATCATGTTATAATGATTGGTAAAAGCATGATCACAAGAAAGGTATTTTTATCCACAGATGTTCTCTTTCTGCGGTTGCTGATGGATAAGCAAACCGAAAGAGCTATTGCTGGTAATGTAAATAAGGAGGGGGATTACATGGATAAATGGGAGGTTATAGACAGAATCACTACGGGGGTCCAAGCTCAAATTGAATCAGGTGGCAGATAAGCTTATTTTCACTGAATTATGGTGGATTGAAGTGGCAATGGAAGCCAGGGACTTTTAGACCCCAACAAAATCCTGAAACTGGGGCATGCTGGAGCTTCAGATCGTGGATGAAAAACACATGCTTATGCAGTCGAATCGTTCCTTTTTTGATGTTGGTCTGTAGAATTGAATGAATGATCAGTAGAATTCGATATAAAATATGATTCACAAAAAAAGATTACTCTTTATCTTTGGCTTTAAAAATTGCCTGATAATTTCATGTTGCCCCGTGATCCTGAACCTCTTCCGCCACTGGCACTAACGGACGACAAGTATTTTGGCTGGGCTTAAATCAGAAAGTAGAGACATGGCGAGCAAGATAGAGACCCAAACCAGACCTCTAAAAGTTCCAAAAGCACTATCTTATAGACCCAGGTTCATGAGTATTTGGAGACAATGCAGTAGAAGGCAAACCATTCTCACTAAGCCAACTTTGAAGCAATGTTACATGGCGTCGGTAGCTACTTGACAAAAGGCTTGAATACAATGACATTTGTATCACAGAAACAGGTGTAGTTTCTTTGTACCAGGTGAATTCGCATTTCTGTTTCCTCCGCTGAATCAGAGCCTCGCCTCGGCGCCATTGTCGATACAAGTGTGTCGGTTTGTCTCACTTGTAGGATTCAGTGAGATTCAGGATCTCGACCATGTGTCAGCATCTTATTTTTCTGTATATAAAGGGTTGACAAGTCGGTGCCGGTCACAGCCAGCATGAAGACATTTCTCTTTGTTGTCTCTTTGCTGGGGCTAGCTTCGGCTGCGCCCCATTGGTGGGGCAAATACAAAGGTGAAGGGGAGTGGAAGCCTCCGCCCAGCGACAAAGAAGTTACAACACTGCCTCCCATAGAGCCTCGCGACTCCGACATTGCCTGTGGCACACACGTGCTAACAGTGGGAAGCTACAACATCCAGTCACCGAATCACCCTTCCAACTACGACAACAACTACGACTGCACCTACTCCCTGACAGCTGAGGCAGGCGCTGTTCTCTCCGTCTCTTACTCTGCTTTCAACTTGGAATCGCATTCGTCGTGTGCTTGGGACTGGCTTAAAGTACAGGATGTTAAGTACTGCGGCACTACAATGCCTCCGGCGATTACAGACGCCACCGCACTGGCCATAGAATTTCACACAGACTACAGTGTCGTGCGCACTGGCTTCGCCCTTACGGTCTCTGTTGCCATGCAGGTTGAACAGGGTGGCACTCTGGCGTGTGGAACGCACACACTACAGGTAGGAGACTACACCATCGAGTCCCCAAACCATCCTGACAACTATGACATCAATTTTGACTGTGAATACGACCTCACGGCAGCCAACGGAGGCGACATTGAATTTTCATGCAGTGCATTTGTTTTGGAATCACATTCAAGTTGCAATTGGGATTGGCTTCAGGTCAACGACGAAAAGTATTGTGGGAGCAATACGCCGCCCACATCGACAGCATCGGCTTTCAACATCCAGTTCCATTCCGACTACAGCGTGGTCAAGTCTGGCTTCCAATGTACCTTGACGGTAACAGCTCCTTCCACCAGTCTTCTGGAATGCGGTCAGCACAGCTTAAGCGAGGGAACCTACACCATCGAGTCCCCAAACCATCCTGACAACTATGACATCAATTTTGACTGTGAATACGACCTCACGGCAGCCAACGGAGGCGACATTGAATTTTCATGCAGTGCATTTGTTTTGGAATCACATTCAAGTTGCAATTGGGATTGGCTTCAGGTCAACGACGAAAAGTATTGTGGAAGCAATACGCCGCCCACATCGACAGCATCGGCTTTCAACATCCAGTTCCATTCCGACTACAGCGTGGTCAAGTCTGGCTTCCAATGTACCTTGACGGTAACAGCTCCTTCCACCAGTCTTCTGGAATGCGGTCAGCACAGCTTAAGCGAGGGAACCTACACCATCGAGTCCCCAAACCATCCTGACAACTATGACATCAATTTTGACTGTGAATACGACCTCACGGCAGCCAACGGAGGCGACATTGAATTTTCATGCAGTGCATTTGTTTTGGAATCACATTCAAGTTGCAATTGGGATTGGCTTCAGGTCAACGACGAAAAGTATTGTGGAAGCAATACGCCGCCCTCATCGACAGCATCGGCTTTCAACATCCAGTTCCATTCCGACTACAGCGTGGTCAGGTCTGGCTTCCGATGCACCCTAACCGTGGGTGGAGACGGAGGTGGCACATCACCGTCAACAGAGGGCACCACTGCGGCACCTCCCAGTGGTTCTTGCTGCTGTGGACTGCCAAACCGTGCTTCCCGCATCGTTGGCGGCGTGGAAACAGAGGCCTATGAATACCCCTGGATGGTAGGCATGGTCAGCAGTGGTGGCACCCGTACCTGGTGCGGTGGCACTATCATCAACAGCAGGTGGGTGCTCTCAGCCGCGCATTGTACGGCAGGCAAAAGTCCCAGCAGCATCCAGCTTCTGGTCAAAGAGCACCGCATCAGTAACAGTGACGGTGAGATCCGCAAGTCGGTAGAGACCATCATCCAGCATCCGAGCTACTCCAGCGCCAGCGGCTCCGGCTACGACTTCTCCCTTCTGAAGCTCACCGCGGCCATTGAATTCCCATCTGACAACACGGTGGCTCCCGCCTGTCTGCCGTCTGCCAGTAACCTGTTCGTTGGCGCTGACGCAGTGGTCACCGGCTGGGGCACAACCTCGTCAGGAGGCAGTCAGGCCAGCGTACTGCGCGAAGTCGCCGTCCCAGTCATCTCCAACGACGTCTGTAGACAATCGTACAGCCAAATCAACCCGTCCATGATCTGCGCCGGTCTCAGCCAGGGCGGGAAGGACTCGTGCCAGGGCGACAGCGGTGGTCCCATGGTCAGTCTGGAGAGCGACAGGTACGCGCTGATCGGCGTCGTCTCCTGGGGCCGCGGCTGCGCGCTGCCGGGCTACCCTGGCGTCTACGCCAGGGTTACGTCAGTGCTGTCCTGGATCCAGACTACTACTGCCGATGGCGAATTCTGCTCTTAGATGTGTCCCGTTCTTCTCGTTGGAACTGAGTAACAGCAACTACGAGGTGGAAAAGCGATTCACACTGTTGAACGATTTCTTGTTTTGTGGGATTTGTGTTGGGTGTAAATATGATAAATAAACATCACAGCTTCTGGTAAAAAAACCACCACCGTGTCGAGACCTGATAATATAGTCTGTCAGTTTAATTTTATATCTTTAATTTCTATTGGTTATCGAATTGGGAGAGCAGTCGGAGATTAAGAATTTATAAGTTTTCGTGAACCAGCGAAAAGTTACCGGAGGACAATTAGTGAAAGTTTAAATTCACACGTCTTTGCCACCTCACTTGAATCAGGGACCGTTTCGTCGCCGATGGTCTCCATGGTGAACGCCCGCAACCCCGCCTCCCTCGCCGCCGCCAAGGAAGAGGATGCAGTATCTCCTCCCCATTTGCCGCTGAACTGTGAATTGACTGAACTGTACCCTGACCCAATGTAAAAATACATCATGCACTTTAAATTATTTTTCTATCCAGCCATGCTAGATAATACTAGGAGGTCATGGAATCGTTTCTACCACAAAATGAAGTGTGCCGATGTCCTGCGAAGCATAATAGTGAAACTAATAATACTTTTACAGGTGTGGAAATAACAGGTTTTGATGCTCTTTCAATCATGCATTTACTCTAAACTTGATGTGTGTATAATGCCGAAAGTCGATACCGGTGTTGCAAGGCATGTTTGTTACTGCCTGCACAATTGCATCCATACACATATATTGCCAGTATAAAAAACATACATAAAGCATACACAGCTACGTAAATTAAAACATTGCAGTAATATATTCGCTTGTTTTGTCACGCAGCACTGCCTACTCTGGTTAGTGTGCAGGACGAAATATCGGCAACACTTTTCCGGCTGCACAAGGCCGCACGGAAGCAGCACACAGCACCGTGTGCCTCCAACGGCTTCTCTCTGCGGAGACGAGATATCAGAGCGGTTCAGACCCAGCTACCCTGCAGTCCCCAGCAGCACTCCTGAGCACGGTGGTAACCGCTCACCTCCCTCCACGACCTCCAGCCACATGCAACCCCACGGGCCTATCAGATGGCAACACAGAAAACGACCGCAAGCTACAAAAATCACCGCAACCTGTGCCAAACAAGGCCGCACACGAGAGCGCATCCTGGGCGAGCTTATGGCGGTGCGGAGAGTAACGGCTGTGCTAAACGAGCATGGATACGCAGCACCGTCGGCTGTGGTCCAGCGTCAGCACGATCCCAGCCAGTCCACCTCCACGTCCACGTCACCAGCCTCCGAGTGGCGAAACGGACAGGAACTGACCGAAATACTGCGGCCAGTCTATACAAGTTGTCTGCCTTCCATCGTTGCATTTTGCCTTTGCGTTCCATTCTCAATAATGGCATATGTTGTGTCTGGCAGAATGGTGGTACACTTTCTCGTGGAGAAAACAAAATTGAGCATGGAATGATAAATATCAGATATGATGAGTATTATATATATATATATATATGTATATAATTTTTTCATGCAATTCTATTGCTAAAAAAGGTCCGCCACCCATTTAAACGGGTAGCCAGGCGTGCCCCCTCCGCGATCCCAACGACAACAGTGCCCTTACGTTAACACCACCAGAACATAAAATATTACAAGTCGCGGCACGCCCTACTAGGAAAAAGAAAGTAATTTAAAGAAAGCATAATAAATATCAATACTATTAGTAAAAACTGCCAGTAGTAGCTCCCTGTAAATATACAGCAAGTAAGAATACGGGTCTATTTAGGTTAAATGCACAATAATTTAGCTCATTACCGGTTAGATTGTTGGTCTTTTTCCAAACGGGACTACCCAAAACTGGAGATTCGTGTTAGCCCCTCCGAGATTCCGGCGAAAAGATAGAGGCCCAGTAACATTCGCCAGAGAACTCAGAAGACAGTAAGCAAATTAGGGCAGAAATATTTCTGAACTATATTTATGACTATATATCATATAAAAATAATGACTAAATAATGGCTATATAATCATTACAAATCATAAATATATATATATATATATATATATATATATATATATATATATATATAGGTGTGTGTGTGTGTGTGTAGTTTGGCACGATGTTTTCATTTTGGCACTGACCGTTGAATAATAGGGAACTTTTTGCTTTTGCAATCTTCTTGTTGATATTTTCGATCGACCGGATTATCTTTTTGTTTTCGTGTTTAGGTCAAATATAAGATTTCCTAGGGGCATTTGTGGTGGATATGTTATTGCTTAACGTTTCGGATTATCTAATAAATCCATTATCAAAAGCATACATACACATATGACTCACATAAAATCAAACAGTAAACGATTAAATCGAGATAAAATCAGATCGAGCCGTTCGGGAAAGGTCATTGCAGTACATTTTCATAATCGCTACACGTCTCTTGAAAAATAGATCACACATCGTTACATGACATGGTTCATAGTACAATTTTCATTGCGCGCAACATAAATACTATTATTTCGGAGTTCGCTGTTTTTAGTGCGAGATAAAACACTAACTGCAGCGTGTACCTACGTAAGTCAATTTGCGATTGCTGTGCTCCACTGGGTAAGTGTATTTTGTGAGTGCAGCTGTTTGGTAAGAGTTGTAATTCATATATATATATATATATATATATATATATATATATATATATATATATATATATATATATACATGAATCACGCCACGGGCCGGTGTTGAAGCAGTAGTGGACCAGCGGCAGCAGGTTCTTGAACCGGCCCTTCACGCCCCCAGCCGGTGCTATATGAAGGTGCGGGACATCATCGGCCGCTCCTCGAACAGCTGTTTGAACTGGTTGAGCTCGTCGATGATGCCGCGCTGTTTGGCCTGCGACTCGAAGGTAGGCCGGGCGGCCAGCGGGTGCTGGGGTAAGTGGTCCTGCGGCGGGAGACTGCCCGGGGGCCGTACTGCCGCCGTTTGCGGCCTCCCGGTACGTTGGTCAGGCGGTTGGTAGGAGGACGGCGGTAACAATAGTTCTGAGGCGTGTCCATTTCTCCCCTATACAGATAGACGATTCTATTCTCCCGTTATGGATAGAATTCTTCGGAGATAGCCACTCTTAGAGGCTGAGGAAACCTGGCCTCGGAGCCAGGGCATCCCCTATGACCATTGCTGGCACGGGGCGTCCGGCCACGTGATCACCTGGTTGGTTGGCAATTATCTGCGGGCACGTGAGAGCCTCCTGTCCCCCTCCGGCCACGGTCGCTGCGGCAGTGGCCAGCATTGCAATGGCCATCCAGTCATTGCTGAGGGGGCCCGAATTGTAGCTATTGGTGCACCCCACACAGCTAGGCCTAACGGCTTACTGCGTAGGCGTGCCAATGACTATAATTCGGCACTGGAGGCCAGCGCAGCTATCCCGAGATGGCGATTCGACCCCATGGTGGAATTCGGGGAGTGAGGCCCATCTACGGACCAGACGGCACTCACCTGGCGGCGTGCTACCTGGAAGCCATTCTGAAGGTATCTAGCGTCGCCAAGTGGTGCAATGTTATCAAAAATTGTTACGTATTATTTTCAAGCGAAATAAGTGTCTGATGGTTATCCTGTTATTCACATTCATTTATAATTATCTGATTATTTGGTATGGTACCAGATTTCCTGAGTCCACAATAGACAGTATTAAGTAATATACAATCAAAGTTTCCCGTAAAAGAAATTGTGCTAAGTTTAATGTTCTTTGGTATGCTTTCTCTGTGCGTATAACTTGACACTATAACTGTATGTTCAGAGGCATGCACTTTGTTAAAGGGGGACACAAGGCTGCTACCAAATTAATAGCGGGCAGTCTTCCCTGATGTGATTTATATACGTGTTCTCATCGAGGAAATATTCACTGGTCATCACTTAGGGGACTGTTGTAACTCCTTATCTTAAAGTTTTTATTGACGTGCGCGCGTTAGTGACTGCGGTGATTGGACTGGGAGGTCAGGTCACGTGATGTGACGTAATATCCGTCGGACGCCGTGCCAGTGACCTCCGAGGGGTGTAATGGCGCGCAGAAACCGCTTTTAGGCGAAGGATTCACCGGAACTGTGTGATTCAGAGGGGAGATTCGCCAGAAATGAGTAGCACCGTGTGGCGAGGGGGAGTGACCTCAACTCTGGTCAGTACATGTCAGTGTCGCACCAACCACCACCGTGTCGAGACCTGATAATATAGTCTCAGTTTAATTTTAGATCTTTAATTTCTATTGGTTATCGAATTGGGAGAGCAGTCGGAGATTGAGAATTTATAAGTTTTCGTGAACCAGCGAAAAGTCACCAGAGGACAATTAGTGAAAGTTTAAATTCACACGTCTTTGCCACCTCACTTGAATCAGGGACCGTTTCGTCTCCGATGGTCTCCATGGTGAACGCCCGCAACCCCGCCTCCCTCGCCTCCCTTGCCGCCGCCAAGGAAGAGGATGAAGTATCTCTTCCCCATCTGCCGCTAAACTGTGAACTGACTGAACTGTACCCTGATAAGAGATAAAAAATACATCATGCACTTTAAATTATTTTCTATCCAGCCATGCTAGATAATACTAGGAAGTCGTGGAATCGTCTCTACCACAAAATGAAGTGTGTCGATGTCCTGCGAAGCGTAATAGTGAAACTAATAATACTTTTACAGGTGTGGAAATAACAGGTTTTGATGCTCTTTCTATCATGCATTTACTCTAAACTTGATGTGTGTGTAATGCCGAAAGTCGATACCGGTGTTGCAAGGCATGTTTGTTACTGCCTGCACAATTCGCTTGTTTTGTCACGCAGCACTGCCTACTCTGGTTAGTGTGCAGGACGAAATATCGGCAACACTTTTCCGGCTGCACAAGGCTGCACGGAAGCAGCACACAGCACCGTGTGCCTCCAACGGCTTCTCTCTGCGGAGACGAGATATCAGAGCGGTTCAGACCCAGCTACCCTGCACTCCCCAGCAGCACTCCTGAGCACGGTGGTAACCGCTCACCTCCCTCCACGACCTCAAGCCAGCTGCAGCCCAACGGGCCTATCAGAGGGCAACACAGAAAACACCGCAAGCTACAAAAATCACCGCAACTGGTGCCAAACAAGGCCGCACACGAGAGCGCATCCTGAGCGAGCTTATGGCGGTGCGGAGAGTAACAGCTGTGCTAAACGAGCATGGATACGCAGCACCGTCCGCTGTGGTCCAGCGTCAGCACGATCCCAGCCAGTCCACCTCCACGTCCACGTCACCAGCCTCCGAGTGGCGAAACGGACAGGAACTGTCCGAAATACTGCGGCCAGTCTATACAAGTTGTCCGCCTTCCATCGTTGCATTTTGCCTTTGCGTTCCAATCTTAATAATGGCATATGGTGTGTCTGGCAGAATGGTGGTACACTTTCGCCTGGTGATAAAATATAACATAATGGAATGATAATTATAAGATATAACGCGTATTATACGTATGTTGATGTTTGGGGTTTAGGGCGCTTCAACTACATGGTCATTTCGCGCCCATTACACGTATGTCTAATATATATATATATATATATATATATATATATATATATATATATATATATATATATATATATATATATATATATGAGTTACAATGATGTTTAGGCGAATTCCAAAAACTAAATTGATGAAAACATTATATTGCACCACATAAACGCGTTTCGTATTAACTTCATCAGTATGTAGCACAATACTGTGCTGCATACTGATTGAAAGTATTGTGCTACATACAGATGAAGTTAATACGAAACGCGTTTATGTGGTGCAATATAATGTCTTTATAAATTTAGTTTTTGAAATTCAACTAAACATCATTGTACTACTATTTGTCACTATTAACACAACATATATATATATATATATATATATATATGTTGTGTTCATAGTGACAAATATAAGTTACAATGATGTTTAGGCGAATTTCAAAAACTAAATTTATAAAAACATTATATTGCACCACATAAACGCGTTTCGTATTCACTTCATCAGTATGCAGCACAATACAAGTATGAATCGAAACAGGAATATTCAAACATCAACTTTGAATTTCGGCAATCATGTCATGCGAACAATTCTTCAACAGTCCTTCAGCAAAAAGGTTTTCCGAATATTAGCACAGAGGCCACAGTGTGCACACATTCATACCGTAAAAACGCGACTTCAGAATAAAATAGTACCATAATTCTAAGTATTTCAAAACAATTAACTCTGGTATAAGCTTGTAATGAATTTAGCTGTCGGAGTGCTTAAGTTAATGAAACCCATACGTTGTCTGATACAGTTGTTTGATAAAATGAAAGAAGCTTCTACGATTTTCCTAGCGCTTTTGCTTATATTTTTGGCTACAATTTTTGCCCCTCCCCAGTTCGGTAAATGTTTACAATCCATGCTATGTACTACTAATGCGTTACTTTCTCTATTATGTATAAAATCTCTCCTATGTTCTGCTAATCTTATTTTCAAACCCCTATGTGTTTCACCATAATATGATTTCGGGCAACCTGTACATGGAACATTGTAGACTATACTATTTTCCTGAGTATTTTCCGCCTTGCAGTAACTACTGAACATATCCCCTATTTTTCTCCCTGACCTTTCAATTAGAACTACATTTACTCCTCAAGTTTTTTATTCAAAGCTTCCGTTTGTGAGGATTGAGGAACAGTGATTACTCTCTGATATTCCTTTTTATTTTTAGTATTTGATTTCTTTCTTATTTGTTTAGCCTTATTTTTGCATGTAATGAGCAGAGCCTTTTACCAGAGTTAATTGTTTTGAAATACTTAGAATTATGGTACTATTTTATTCTGAAGTCGCGTTTTTACGGTATGAATGTGTGCACACTGTGGCCTCTGTGCTAATATTCGGAAAACCTTTTTGCTGAAGGACTGTTGAAGAATTGTTCGCATGACATGATTGCCGAAATTCAAAGTTGATGTTTGAATATTCCTGTTTCGATTCATACTTGTATTGTGCTGCATACTGATGAAGTGAATACGAAACGCGTTTATGTGGTGCAATATAATGTTTTTATAAATTTAGTTTTTGAAATTCGCCTAAACATCATTGTAACTTATATTTGTCACTATGAACACAACATATTTGTCTAGTAACAGTGGTGTGGCGACGAATTTCGAAAACGAGGAGTTCATTGTACGGAAAAAACTTTCGAGTATTTATAATCGGATAGTGTTTTTGAAAGATTGTGTTACCGAAAAAGTTCTTCCTAAATCTGCACCAGCTCACTTAAAAGATCAGAAGTATCCGTTCACCAATTCAGCTAAATTATACCTAGAAGACGCCAGTAAGACTTTGAAAGATGAAGCTATTCTACTACAAGAAAAACGAAGAGGAACGAAACTGACGAGTGAACACGAACATGAACTAAAAGCACTAAACAAAACACAACAAAGTAAGTTAAAAATAAAACTGAGGAAGCTTTGTGAAACCAGCAAATGGAAGGAAGTAGGAAGGAGTGAAATAGTGACAAACCTCTCGACTAAAACCCTGACAGATGAAGAATCTGAGGCGCTCTCATTGGGATATAAATTCGACACGGGGAAAGATATAATGACATTCGTTGATTAAGTTAACAAAAACTATAAGACCACTGACAGTGACACCGATAAAGGCTTTATTCAAGGTGTAATCACTTGTTGCAAAGCGTTATCCGAAAAAGAAAAGTGCAGCCTCCCAAGAAGATATCTGCTAGCTCTAAAAGGACTACGGGAGGACGATGGAATACTTATTACACAGGCGGACAAAGGAGGAGGCATCATAGTTTTAGACAAGGCCGAATACATCAATAAAGTTAACTCCCTGCTACAAGATAACAACACATACAAGCAAAGACAAAAAGGATATGCTAAGAAACAAAGCGAAAGTTTTAATCAAAATATGCGGAAGCTTCTCAAGAAATCTCAAAAAGGGAAAAAACTTTTACATCTGATCGAAGAAGACCCGGTAGCACCACGTTTGAGGGGCCTCCCGAAGACACACAAACCAGGAATCCCAATGCGACCCATAACTTCTGGAATTGGTAGCGCTCCTCATCAGCTCGCTAAGGTACTGGCTAAGCCTCTGTCAAAAATGTTAGGATCTATTAGCATATCTCACTTGAAGAATTCGGGGGATTTATTAAATCGTTTGGAAGATATAAGTTTTCAGTCTAAGAAACTAGCAAGTTTTGATGTCAAAGCATTATTTACAAATGTAACAGTTGAGGGAGCGATGTGTGCTATCAAACGTGTGATAGACATGATGCAGGATGATAATTTACCTCTCACAAAGGCAGCATATGCAAAGGCAATCGAACTATGTCTTAGATTTGACCCCTTTATTTTTTAACAATGAGGAATATTCTCAGTGTGAAGGGTTAGCCATGGGCTCACCATTAAGTCCCGTAGCCGCATGTTTATATATGGAGTTTTTGGAAGTGGAACATTTTCATGCTATCATAGGCTCTGATGTAACTTGGTTACGATATTGTGATGACGTTTTGATTATAGCGCCGCAAGAACTAAATTTAATATCTAAGCTCAACGATTTAAATAACGTAGAAAGTAAAATTCAGTTCACACTAGAAGAGGAGAATGAAGGAAAGTTGCCATTTTTGGACGTATTAATAGTTAGGAACGATGAGGAGGTCAAATTTAAAGTCAACAGAAAAACAACTAACAAGGAGGATTATGTTCACTACTTATCTGCACATAGCCAAAAACAAAAACAGGTATAGTCATAGGATTCTTTTTTGAGAGCCTTTAGAATTTGCAGCATAGAGTTCCTCAACGAAGAAATAGGCCATATATTTGAAATTTTTGAAAGGTTAGGATATCCGAAGGCTCTGCTCATTACATGCAAAAACAAGGCTAAACAAATAAGAAAGAAATCAAATACTAAAAATAAAAAGGAATATCAGAGAGTAATCACTGTTCCTCAATCCTCACAAACGGAAGCTTTGAATAAAAAACTTAGAGGAGTAAATGTAGTTCTAATTGAAAGGTCAGGGAGAAAAATAGGGGATATGTTCAGTAGTTACTGCAAGGCGGAAAATACTCAGGAAAATAGTATAGTCTACAATGTTCCATGTACAGGTTGCCTGAAATCATATTATGGTGAAACACATAGGGGTTTGAAAATAAGATTAGCAGAACATAGGAGAGATTTTATACATACTAGAGAAAGTAACGCATTAGTAGTACATAGCATGGATTGTAAACATTTACCGAACTGGGGAGGGGCAAAAAGTGTAGCCAAAAATATAAGCAAAAGCGCTAGGAAAATCGTAGAAGCTTCTTTCATTTTATCAAACAACTTTATCAGACAACGTATGGGTTTCATTAACTTAAGCACTCCGACAGCTAAATTCATTACAAGCTTATACCAGAGTTAATTGTTTTGAAATACTTAGAATTATGGTACTATTTTATTCTGAAGTCGCGTTTTTACGGTATGAATGTGTGCACACTGTGGCCTCTGTGCTAATATTCGGAAAACCTTTT
Source organism: Lepas anatifera (assembly GCA_034440635.1). NCBI lineage: Eukaryota > Metazoa > Arthropoda > Thecostraca > Lepadidae > Lepas > Lepas anatifera. Next base: position 27,413 of record JAOTON010001689.1, read on the forward strand.
TTGCTGAAGGACTGTTGAAGAATTGTTCGCATGACATGATTGCCGAAATTCAAAGTTGATGTTTGAATATTCCTGTTTCGATTCATACTTGTATTGTGCTGCATACTGATGAAATGAATACGAAACGCGTTTATGTGGTGCAATATAATGTTTTTATAAATTTAGTTTTTGAAATTCGCCTAAACATCATTGTAACTTTATATATATATATATATATATATATATATATATATATATATATATATATATATATATATATATACGTACACGGTTTCATCATGTCACTGATCATACGACGAGAATATAGTAATTGCGAGAATTCTGATTGAATGTGTGAAATATGAGTATGATCCCATGTTATCCCCATGGGATACAATTCACCCGGAAAGGAAATCTCTCTCTCCCTCTTTCGTAAAAAATGTAGTGTAACTTACGTGTCATGGTAAATATGCCAATACCAATTGTGGTATTTGAATTGTCCCCCCCATTTTCCAGCCTTCCTGTCGTCGATTCTGTCTATTAGTCCTGCCAAGGCCCTCGCCGACAGCGCCACATTGATTACGGCTGCAGAGCTTCACTGTGACATGGATTCTTATGAAGCACATCATCTGGCCGGACCTGTGGTGGCTACAGCATCTGCGGTCGTACCTGACGGCCTTGGCACACACGGCAGTCACTGAATAGCTTCTCGTTAGACCATACATGTCTGAAAAACAAATAAGTAGGTCAGGCAATACATACGGTCTATGATGACCCATCACAGGAGGGCGACAACATGTGCCAGTCACGGTATGATTACCCACAATCAGGCTCCTGTCTGTATCTGGATACACCGGTCGATCGTGGTTGAACTCGTGCATGGGAGTTCGGTCTTTAGACAATATCTAAATATCTAGTCTCTGACTAGCTTAATTTATTACGAGCGCGTACCAAAGTTATTTGTTCTAGAACACGATTGCTAAGATATATTAAACGGTTGTATTCTGCCTCATAGATGACGCTCTTCGGACATAGCCACTCTGGGAGGCTGAGGAAAACCTGGCTTCGTAGCCAGGGCTCGCCCTATGAGCATTTCTGACACGAGGCGTCCTGCCCTCTCATTATCCTGTTATTTACATTAATTTACTAATATCCGATAAATTCAAACAGTGCGAGTTTTCCTGAGCCCCTAAACGCCAGTATTAAATATCATACAATAAAGGTTTCCCCCAAAAAAATGTGTTACAAAATATTGTGTTAAGTTTTAATGTTATCTGTTTTGCATTCTCTGTGCGTATAACTTGATACTATGTATGTGTATATATATATATATATATATATATATATATATATAATGCATTACAATTGTATACTACATATTATATATGTATATATACATAATATAATACAACATCTTCAGCATACCATCTGCCTCGATGGCGAGATGTTGCCGCCGCTCCCGAGGCAAACTTCAACGTTCAACTGAATGCGACGTTTAGGACGGTGCCTCGTCAGTTGCAGCTGCTGCTGGTCGTGTTCATAACAAACGGCTGCACTATACCTGGGTTTTTCATCATGACTGCAAAGTCGGGCTTCAAGAAGGATCCCCAAGCGGCATATGAAAGAACACCATGACACTGACGTGGAGTCGTAATAGCCATGCGGATTTGTGGATGACTCTGAATAAAGTCTTTGTCTTTGTCTTTGTCTTTGACACAGAAATCACACGAAAAATGCTAACAGAAAGCACAACAGTTCTCACACAGTGCAACGATCATCGTATACCCCAAACACTAGAAACACTATTCATTAGGGAGACATCGCCTGTAATCAACATACATACCAAACAGCTCACACAGCTCCCGCTCTATGATAGACGTATCCTGTTTTAGCATGCTTACTTGTGCGTTTATGTGATAGGTGTTGTGTTGACTTGCCTTAGTATACTTACTGAGACTGTGCGTTTTGTCGCAACGAAGGTTTAGCACTATATTGTGTGTGCTTACTGATTAAAAAACAAGATTGTACTTTGAAGTGTTACCGAGTGCGAATGCCACACTGTATGTGATCATGCTTAAAGTTAGGCAAAATACTATATCTTATGAATTTTAACGCATGTCGTTCTAGCTGAATAAGGTGAATGTTACCAGCTCCTGGGTCAGATACCAGCGGTGTTTCGTCAATTTCTTCAGAACAGATGTCGCTAGTTCATGATCATGCTGTTTGTATTGCAGCATGTCCTGCATCAGCTGGAGGTCATGGATCGGTGCGTCAGCAGCAGATGTTGCCGTCACCCAATTTCTTGTGTAGAACAATGCCAGGAACCTATTTATCCTCGCGAGATGGAAGATAGTGTCATTGTTGTACTTCAGTTCCTTGGAGAACAGGAACATTTTCATGGAGTAAATATTCCTGGCCATCCACCGGGCTTGGTGAATGGCACCTGGCTTGGCCCAGTGGATGCCTCGTGCTGGTTTCTCACCGAGGAGGATCAGACAAAGTTCTGCGACCTCTCTATAATCTGCTCTCGGGCTTGCTTCCTCGAGGAAACTGTTCACAATTTCAACTGTTGTTGCCTTCTTCTGTTCTAGGTCTTGCTCGACTGGGTCCAGAACTCTTGGACATCCCTTATTCAACATGTCCCACTTCTCTTTCACATTGTTGAACATTGGTTTGTCAGGACTCTTGACCTTGCTGAAGACAGCCTTCCAGGCACCTCCAACTATTACCTCAGATATGTGATGGCGACAGGCGAAGTAGAATACTTTTTTGTCCAGCTTTTCTTCAATCAACTTCGCCGCACCCTTGTTGACGCCACTGTTGCTTGCTGTGGTATCAAAAACCAAGCCTACAACCTTGTCTGTGAGACCCCATGTTTCAATTAGCTCCAATGATGCATTGCACTGCTGGATTCCTGTGGAACTGTCTATGAAGGGCACACCAAGCATCTTCCCTTCTTCATAATGTGGAGCGCCAGAGACGAGCACCGCAAGACTTTCAACTGGGTATGTTTCACCAAGAACATCCCTCACGAGTTTGCCATCCCAGTGTAGTCTGCAGTAATCTGGCAGACTTTCCATGAAGTCATTCATGTAACTTTGGCTCAAGTTTTGGCGAATGTTTATCCTGTTTCGTCTTGTAGTGGAGGTTGATATAAAAAAGTCATCAAGATCCGCGCCTCCTGCCTTCAGCAGAGCAGAGACCATGGCGTTAGTCTGGTTATCAGAGAGTGATAACCGATCTGCAGCGCTGCAAATTTCTTCACTAGTCATAACTGACCGTGAAAAGTGTAAGGTTATTGTACTGGGTTTTGATGAACAGCCTGGTATTGGCTCAGCAAATTCTGAATCCTCACTAGTTCCAGTGCCTTGGCTGTTTTCTGGGTCTTTATCAGTTGAAATTTCCCCAACTCCTGCTGCTTCAGCAGTCACTGATGATAATGATGATATGATAACGTAATATAATGATAATGATAATATAATGATAATGTAATGATAATATAATGATAATGATGTAATATGATATAATAGTGATGATAATGATGATAATGTCACTAAGGATAATGACTTAGGTCAAGCTTACGCCATGACCCGGTATGGTCATATTTTATTTTAATCAAATCCCCGTGACAAGACAAGCACCATGAAATAAAAATGAGAGCTCTATCTCAATTTAGTGATGATTTATTGTCCTTTGAATATATAACTTATAGGTGACCTTAGATGACCTCTGAAAGGTCAAATGGTTAAACGAACAACTTGAGAGCAATAAACGTATTGAGACTGTACGGCAGAAGCAGTTAGAACTTATTCATGCCATATTTTGCTTAAAAAACCGGCCTGTTGCATTTTTATTCATATCCTTATAATGGGGTGACCTCAAAATTGGCCCCATCTTAGGTAAAAATAATAATTATTATGCGCAGATGTGTAGCCTATGATGGCTGCGTGCTGCTGAAGCAGTTTCAAACTAATCGGTTGACACTTAATCCCTTGGCACCGCATCAAACTCGTGATTTCGGGTTTTGAGGTTGGGTCACGTGACCTTAAATATCTCCGTGACCTGAGATGACCCAACAGAAAAAATTAAGAATTGGGTAGATTGAGGAAAAATGCATTAGCTTCCATTTGGCAGCATTTTCACGCTATAGCATCATCCTCTAAGAAGCTATAATTCAAGCAATGACCAAATATCCCGAATTTAGCAGTGTTTTTTTAACAACTTCAACAAAAAAACTATATGGCTTTTGAGGCAGGCATAGCAAAGATCCACGATCAAAATAAAGGCTATATTCCGTTCATTGAGACCTTGGAGAACGGGAAAAGTATCAGTTTGAACACTTTTGAAGACAAAGGTCTAATATGAACAGGTCTAATATATATATATATATATATATATATATATATATATATATATATATATATATATATATATATATATATACTACTGACGATGAATAATGTATTCGAAAGCTTCATTTAAATATAACCCATTTCAATGCAATTTTCTGACCTGATCTACCAACTAACAGAGGTAACAAGAGAAAAGTGTTTGGAGAAAAAGACAAAAAAACTCGTAAAGGCTCGACTTGTGGTTGAATTCAATAGCTTTTTATATATTAGAGCATCTTCAGCATACCATTTTTCTGGAACGCCAGGGGTTACCGCCGCTCCCGAGGCAAACTTCAACCTTCAACTGAATGCGACGTTTAGGACGGTGCCTCGTCAGTTGCAGCTGCCGCTGGTCCTGTTCATAACAAACGGCTGCACTATACCTGGATTCTTCATCCTTATGTCTTCAAAGTCACGGAGACTATCACATATATATATATATATATATATATATATATATATATATATATATATATATATATATATATGTGTGTATATATATAAGTATATATTTATATATATATGTATATATATATGTATATATATATATATATATATATATATATATATAAGCGGCTTCAAGGTAAGCTTAATAAGCAAGGTTTAAGTGCCAGTGTGTACGCCTTGATATCTGTAAGGCACTTCATGACAGTTATGTCTGCTTCAATGACGTCGTTAGAGAAAAGATGATTAAAAACCTCAGTGATTTGTATGGAGGTCAGATTTGCGTTCAGAGAGGAAGTGCTTCTTTCATCAACTTGTCTAAGAGAACTTTCAATGATGACGAAATAGAGTTTTTGAATCTTGGAGTAAAATGTCATATTGAGAGTAGATTCAAACCTCAAGAAAAGAGCGCAGAAATTGAACTTCTATTTCAAGAGATAACAGCTTGAAAACGAAAATAAAGTTACGATTAGACCTGAGCTACGCCTGCAACTTATTGCAGAAACCACCAAATCAAGACAATTATCAAGACAATCACAAGACAATCACAAGACAATTATTTCACAGATTCCAACCCCAACTTACGGGATCGCTAAAGATTCAAATAAGCTTATAGCGCCATATATTTCCTCTACGAACACGTTAAAGTCGTCAAGTGATTTTATCACCGTCCTAAAATGTAATGAACCAAAAGGCATCGTAGCCTCTCTTGATGTTCAGTTTGTTTACAAACGTACCAGTGAAAGAGACGATAGAGATCATCTTAAAATACGTATACCATACTCAAGACACTCCACCAACGAGCCTACCGAAGAACGTGCTTAAGAAACTTCTCCTTGCTTGCACTACAGAAGCACCGTTTCGTTCACCATGTGGCCAGTTATACAAACAAGTCGATGGTGTGGCGATGGGGTCGCCTCTTGGTGTCCTATTTGCCAATGCTTATATGTGCTATGTTGAAGGTAAAGTACTTGGTGATATCGAGGAACAACCATACATCTGCAAACGGCATATAGACGACAAATATCTCCAGATAGAAAACGAGAATGCACTAAAACGCTAACAAAGCGAGCTTGAAAAGAAATCTGTTTTAAAGTTCACTTATGAAATAGGGGCTGAATGGAAAGCTGCCTTTCCTTGGCATAGCCCTAGACACGGAACATGGGCACTACAACACAACCGTCCACAGAAAAAAGACGGATGCAGGACGCTGCTTAAATGCATTAAGTGAATGCCCAGCACGGTACAAGAAGGGCGTCATTCAAATGTACATACGGCGCGCCTTAAAAACATGTAGCTCGTGGCACCTGCTGGATCAGGAACTAAACACCGTCCGACAACTGCTAACTAACAACAACTACCCAGCAGCAGAAATCGACCGAGAAATAAAAACTCTCCTGAATAACTTTATGAACCCGACCAAAATGCAGCACAAGGACCAAGGACAAACCCATGTCCTCTATTACAAAAACCAAATGACATCTTCGTATGAAATTGATGAGCAGGTCCTCAAAAACATTATCTGCAGGAATGTCATCCCCAAGGACAATGACCGTCTCAACCTGCGTATCTATTACAAAACGAAAACAACATCCAGCCTCATCTTAAAAAATAACTCGACCCCAAGCCCAACACTCAAGTGCACCAATATAGTTTACGAATTTACCTGCCCTCATGAGGACTGCAAGCTTCAAAACCCACGAGCGGCCTATATTGGTCACACAACAACTTCCCTATCAAGACGCCTCACTTGTCACCTCCAGAATGGCGGCCCTCAACAACACATGACCACAAAACATTAACACCAACATCAGACGCCAGGATTTAGTGGAGAACACACGGATCCTCGCCCACGAAAGCAGCCCGCGACGTCTAAAGATAATGGAGGCAGTCCTGATCCAAATCCGCCCACCTGCGCTCAACAACCAGCGGGAGCACCTACGGATGCTGACGTTAAGCGATGGGTCTCCATCACTTGAATCGGCAAAAATAAGTGATTCGAGCAAGTGTCTTATTTGCGTGTTGTATATCATGTTCTTAGATATGCGTGTCTTCAAAAAGGAAGGAGAACTTGGAATTTTAGCATGCATATTGATACTCAATTTGTTAAAAAAATAACACTTTGCACAATTATTAGATACTTTTCGAACGTATGTATATAGAACGAATCGCTACAATTGTATTTTCCAGTAAAACATGTAGGGCTTGAAAATGTCTCATGAATAGACGAAACCGGTAGTCCAACTGTACAACTTTATTGGGAATATTATATCAGAGCTTGACAATGACACTACGAATGTGGTAAGATTTTTTAGAAAAATACAAAAAAACTGGTAAACTCCCGGAATGCGGTCATTTTTAACCAAACTTGTATCGACAAAGAACTGCTACACAAGTATATGAAAATATATATATATTTGTAGTCAACTCGGTAAAGTTCATGAAAATATAAACTCGAGCTTTCGAATGTAGTACGCGCCATCCATTTTCAAAATAGGAGTAACATGGTTCATATTTTAAAAACATTTCAAATCATTTATGTATGATCTGAACAATACTCTGAACATGATCTGAACATGTTTTGAAAACATGAACCATGGTTTTATTATCTTGAAAATGAATGACGCGCACTACATTCGAAAGCTCGAGTTTAATACAAATATTTTCATGAGCTTTACCGAGTTGACTAGAAATATTTACATAGAAACAAAGCAGAGGATAGAAAAGATAATAAAAAGAAGCTGTCCAAATGGGAACACGCTATCAAATTTAAAAGTCAGTGCCTCCAAGAAAATATCCTGCCGAATTTCTCGAATTTCAAACTACATGAGCCGGCATCAAACAATCAAGCTTTTACAAAGGACTTCAGAATAAACAGTGAAATGCCAGTGACAATGAAAAACATGCTATCAAAACTAACGAAAAACTTTATGAAAGTGATGTCGACGAGGAACTGAAGCGCAATGTCCGCATATTCATTCATAATAAAATAGAACATATTAACCACTGCATCAAAACTAGGGGTGGCCAGAAAGCTGTGGCTTGCATGCAGGGGTGACCTCTCACCACTTGAACATAAGCAAGGGCATATAAATCTCCAGTCATCACAACCTACTCAAGAACAGCACCAACTCCTAAACCTTGCCTTAACCCTTGCCCCGGTGGCGGGTACGAGCCACCTTCGCCCTGGTGGGGAGGGGGGCTAAAAAGACCCCTACCATCTCAAAAACTAAGAGAGCTAGAAAAAAGCGCAAAACGGCAATCGAAAGCTCTTCGAAAATGATATCGAAAATACTTCGGTCATTTTTCTTGTCAGGTCAATATCAAGGTCACCAGAGGTCAAAATAGGTCAAAATCGCTAATATGAGGTGTACTAAGAAAACCTCATATATCTCAGAAACTATGATAACTAGAAACATTTTTCTAACACCATTCAAAAGCTATTGAGATGCACTTTCATTACAGCAACATTCATTTTCGTGTCAGGTCAAAGCCTAGGGAGCTACAGGTCACTAAATATTGGGCATATTCTTGGGAATGTCCATAGCCACCCATGCATAAGGGCGTTTACTTTTTCGCTAATAGCTTCCAAACCAAACAAGATACAGCCATAGTTTATGTACCATTGCAATCCTCTCGTCAATACGAATCGAATAATATATGATATTGCTATGCCAGGTCAACTTTAAGAATTTGACCTGACCCAGGTCAACGGTCTGACCAAACTTGACCTGGTATAGTCATGATGTATATCATTTGACTTGCAGTGACTATACAAACACTTTGGTGACAAAATAAAAGCTCTATCTTAGTTTATTCAAAATTTATAGGGAAAACCACTAAAAAATGCTTATTTGACCTAAGGTGACCTTTTAAAGGTCACAAGTCAGAATTTTTGGCATCAGCTTCAAAATGGGCTAAGAGCAAGTCGCATCCGATGTTTGAAGTTGATTCCATCCATACTTACTGAGAAAAGCTCACTTCGTGATTTTCCCCATGTATTGACAATGGGGAGGTCATGCTCTGCACATGACCTTAGATCACCAATATCAAAAATCCCGGAACAAATGTTGTAACTCCTGGTGGGCCCAATATGTGGTATGAGTTTCAACTTGATCGATTAACCCTTCTTTTAGTTATGCGGACCTAAGTATTTTTTGAGGTGAGGTCACTTCACCTGGCCTGGTGACCTGACCTGATATGACCTTGACCAAAAATTTTCAGGAAAGATGTAAAAATGATGGAGCAGCTAGACCAGGTTTGGCGGGCGCCACTGCATGCCACCGTTTTCTGGTCGCTTCGGAAAAACCCGAGGGGGCAAAAAAGGCCCCCCCCACCCGGGCGAAGGTTAAATTGTCACATTCAATCAAAACGATCAAACGTACAAAAACGTCCTATATCAAGATATGCTTAGATTGGTGAAAGAAGAAAAGGCTGAAATAAACAACAGTTTGAAGGGAAAGCTCGTAGGGGAGGGGAAACACCACCTGTGCGGGAACACCAGCAGTAAACCACTCACCAAAGAGCTTAAGGAAGTAGCTAAACAGCTCAGAGAAGACGAATGGATCATCTCCAAAATATCGTACAAAAGTCCCCTCTTCATCATCTTGGATAGAAACGAGTATTGCCAAAAACTCAATGCTATAATTTCTCACTCCAGCCAGTTTAAGGAAATTAAAACCGACCCTACCAAACAGCTTAAAACCAGCCTAAATGATGTCAATGATGGAATTAATTTGGCAAAAGATGCGGGGAAAGTCAAACCGGGATGTGTATGGCACAGTACCAACCATTCAGAACAGTAATCCCATCCCGCCTTTCCAGGGTCATACGGCGTCGCCAACTCTCACCCCGTTGGAAGGGATTTTGGGAATCAGATGGACTTATTCAGAGGCTCCGCCGGGACTTGAACCCGGGACCGGTGGCTTAGAAGCCAAGGATGCTATCCACTAAGCCACCTTAACAAAAAGAGCAACGAAATTCAGCCACTTGACCTATCAAAAACATCCTTGCAAACCTGCTCCAGGCCTGCACGAGACGCACCATTTAAATGGCCCGATAGCAAATCGTGTGTTCAGAAAGTTGTAGCGGCAGTGGGCTCTCCACTTGGTCTACTTTTCGTCAGCTTGTATGTGCCCTCCAGCCGAAACAAAGTATTAAGTAATCAAAACATTGATCCTCAAATTTTCTTCAAGTATGTAGATGATTGCGTCATCAATGTGAGACATCTCCTAAACTGCAGATTATCAAAGAGTTGGAACAATACTCAGTGTTACATTTGACCTCTGAGCTCGCCAAAGCACTGCCATTCCTGGACGCTCTGGTAGAGAAAACAGACAACGAATTTTTCGCCAGCGCATACCGCAAACTTACCAACACAGAACAAACTCTCAATGCAAACAGTGAGTGCCCTACAACGTATGATTGCTTTTCGCTGATTTGTTAGGAGATCTATACGAATCAGTTCACCACATGAAAAGATGCGTTTCAAATTCGTCCGTCGAAAATAACTTCTTGTGAATAATGGACGCGTGGAGAATGACATCGATACAGAAATCAAAAGGCAGCTAGACAACAAGTACACCGAAACAGCATCGGACAAGGCACAATTGGTAACACACCACCTCTACTATTGCAATCACATGAATTCGCAGCATGAAACTGATGAAAATGTTTTGAAAAACAAGCTGAGAAGTAACATCCAGTGTTTGCAAAAACCACACGGTCAAACTTCATGTACATATACTATCGGAACAAACAAAAAACATAGACATGTGTAACAACCCCGTGAGGACGAAGTGGGTCATGAATAAGAATGTAGTTAGTCAATTTCAGTGCCCCAAAAAGGTTGTAACGCGTCGATAGCGAAGGTAATATGGCGTGCATAACACTAAGCAAATCATCGACAAAAGGGTTTCAACAACACCCAGGTAACAGTGTTTCAAAAAAATAGCGAAAACAGCGCGGAGAGGTTCAATCACACTAGGTCGGTCAGTAAATAACATTAAAATCGATGGCCTTTAAAGTTCCAGTATACTCCAATCCGGAGCTCCACGCCTCGAAACTCTTCCAGAAGATAAGATGCTACAATAAATGTGATCCTCCCAGCTGTCTCAATCTCATAATCCCGGCAATCGACAAGAGCATGTCTCACACTTAGCGGGTCACCACAGGCCGGATTGTCTGGTGGATCACCTCTGCTCAAGCAGAAAGAGTGCGTGGCGTGCGTGTGGCCAATCCGCAGCCTCGAAACAACCTCCTCTCTCCTGGATCCAGAACTGCTCGAAAGCCATTTCTCTAGTTTAGGTTTAAGACCTCTCAATTTGGCTTCTCTGGAATCCTTGTCCGATCTCCACTGCCAGTCATTCATAAAAAACCAGAGCATACAGATCAAAGAATGGAAAATGAAGGCCAGTGAGAACATCACATTCTGCTGCAGCATTTGCAGCCGCATCTGCCCGCACATTGCCGCTGATGCCACAGTGGCTCGGGATCCACACAACCTCAACATTATCCCCTTTTTCTTTCAGACCATGCAGATTCTGTCGTATGTGAACCAAGAGAAAGGATGACAATGCGTTATAGAAATAAAACAACTTCAATATCTGTAAAAAGACAGTGAATCGGTAAAAATAACGGCATGTCTTGTCCCTCGACCTGGACACCTGGCCCAAACAATGACAAATTGCACACAATTCAGGGGTTAAAACAGATACTACGCGCGGTAAAACACCTATGGACACTGTAACCAACAAATGCACACCCCGTGCCATCATCACTTTTCGAGACAGCTGTATAACAACCGACGTGATTTTCAAAAGACTCAGAGCAGAGATCCATAAATAGATGGCACATCGCTTCAAGAGGCAAATGCTCTTGCATTCTTCAAGCTCGTGTGATGGCTGCCAACACAATCCATGGTCCAGCATTCGATATCTCATAATGTTCAACAAGGTCTGTGTCAAAACCAGCTTCAATCAGCGAAGCCCGGAGCCTTACCCCCAGGTGGCGGGCTGAAACACGCGAGCCATTATCGATTCGACGGAGCTGGGCGTCACCAAAAAAGGTTCTATATGTGGGGTGTTTTGTTCACTGTTTAACACGCGCCCCGCTGGGGGCTGAAATTCGCCCCCCCTCCTGGTTTTCCCCAGATAGCTCAAAAACGAAGAAACGCAGAACAACGAAACTTACAGTACCTTATTCCTGATCAATTTTACACATCTGACCAAAATTTTGAGTTAAGGTCATGTCAGGTCAAGGAGCTATTCAAGGTCAATTGACCCGACCTCAAAACCTAAAATCACGAGTTTGAAGCGGTGCCCAGGGAACATCAGCGAGCCGATCAGTTTGAAACTTCCACAATATGATAAGGTTATTAGGGTCTACAAATATGCTATCTCGGAATTTTGATATTGGTGACCTAGGGGGATCAATTTTTTGGTCACCCCATTATAAGTATATGGTGAAAAATAGAATGGGCTCGTTTTCAGTAAATACTGAATAGATAAAGCTGAAAATCCTCAAACCGTCTATTCTTACCACGATCTTGACAATTAAGCTGAGTTTTTGAGCATCTGAACTCTCAAAGTTCATGTCAGGTTACGGAAGCTTAGAGTTATTGTTTTGTCAATATCTTCTCACTGAATTGAGATAAGGCTCCCATTTTACTTGCATTGTGCTTATATTGTCACGGGGAGTCGATTGATATGCAACATGACCATACCAGGTCACTCTGTGACCCTGACCTAGCTCGAGGTCAGGTCATTTTCACTATTTGACCTAAAAAGGTCATATTATACATCATTTGATTTGCCACGATGAGAGGAATCCGATGATGCATAAAGAGTTGATTTAGCTCCCCTGAGGGCGGATCTAGAGAGAGAAACGTACACTGATCTGTTGTAAGCCTATGGAACCTTCTTTGACCTATGCTGATCTCAATATGTATCATGTATTTCTCACACTTCCACACAAATGAGGTGGCTTTTAAAGTGTCGTCGCAATGAGTATGAAGTGATTATAAAGTATGGAAGGAGATGGTAAGGATGAGGAAAGGTGAGGATCAAGAGGATGGGATTCTACCTGGAGGGGTTGCTGCAGCCACAGGCGCATGCGCTCACTGCCTCCAGGTAGAGGAAGGATAAGGATAAGGATTAGGCACCGGTAAAAAAAAAACACACACACACACACCTGACCTGACATAAAATTCTTAGCCTAAAATCTATTTGTCTTGTGAAGGGCTTTCGAACGCCGCCCGTAATTTTTCTCTAGCTCTCGTGGGGAATGAGATACGAGGGGGGCGAACAACGCCCCCAGCGGGGCGCGTGTTAATGTTATTCTATTTTGTACATTTTTCAGCGCATTTCGAGCGGTATTTCATCAGCGTCAACCAGCATACTAATTATTGGAGATGTACGAAACGCCCCAGTAATTATTGCAATCGCTTAGTGGTGAACAATATCGAGCATCTTTTTGAGGAATAAGCAGCGGCCTCATACCCAGCGCAACCGTTTTCGCTCTTGGAACGGACGAGACACCCGTATAACAAGATAGCATTTTTCTGTCCGTGCCCTAACTCCGTCTCTTCAATATTCCATTTGCAGAAGCTCCCAGGCACCCTGGAATTAATGTGATCATTGGACTCGCACAAACACAGTATCGCTATTTGTTCCTCTTGAGGCCGCGAAGAGGACTGAATCCGAGTCAAGCGCCATCGAAAGCCCATTACGATGGACATCACTGAGAACAGCTGACAGCGAAAATAAAAAGTACGCCAAACACAGTCACACGATGAGAACACAGGTAGGTACAACGAGCTGGACATCTGGAAGAGACAGAAGTAGTAAATTCAACGACAAGCCTAGGCTTTATGGTCGTCAGAAATAAAGAACGGCTGACACAAGAATAGGTGGTTCTGGATCAAGTCAAGGCCTCAATGAAGCATAAAGGGAAACGGTTTATGTGTCATGGCGAACTGATAACCGGAAACATCATCATAATGTTGGGGGTGTTATGGCCTCCCGACAGCTAAGATCATATGGCACTCATAACAATAAAAAACATATACGTCACGGTTTCGAGAGGTCAAATGATACAATGGCTTGGTTAAGTCTCAGACTATATCCGGGACTTATTTGGTGACCTGAAGTCAGGTCACGATGTGGCCTCTTCCATTGAAAAGCATGGGGAAAAGCTGTCTTATGATATAAAAGTCACAAACACGATTGCAAATGCTTAGATTGTTCAGAAAATCATTCTCAGACACCTTTTCACGGACTGGTCAAAATTGGTCACGTTCTCAAAAGGATCCAGAGTTGTGCTCAAAGGAAGAGTATCTGCGCCGCTACCATCGACGAAAAATCTCTACCACTGGCATGTGGAAAGACGTATCCGTGAGCGATTGTCTCACGCGGCCCGGCCCAGGGCGTGTCAGTTCGAGCGACACGTCAGTCGAGCCCGCGTGCGTGTGTGTGCGTGTGTGGATGCAGGTCTTAGGTACGAGGGGCGAGATCTGTAAAGTTTAGTCTTCTTTCTGTAAAATTCATTAGATGTTACGGGAAGCATTCTGTTCGAAAATAAAACAATGGTTGGCCAAAAAAGGGACTAATTCAAGGACAATGACGGACGAGGAGCAAGCACTCGGAAGCGTTGGAATACCTAGCGCAAAGTGTAGGCACCGGCATCAAACCGACAGACAACAACGACAGTGGCTGCCTACCGTCTCTGTTGTGGATTACGGCGCCGCATAGTAACTGGTGCGGAAGGACAAGCCGAGCTTGGAGGTCATCAATCAATCAATCAATTTTTTTATTTCATTTTCCATATAGACAGGTGAAGAGAAGCAAAGGACTTGAACAGCAGATAAGAAACATGAGAGAGGCAAGCAATAGTCATACAGTACAGCACAAGGTGAGTATGTTGTGATATTAGTATGTTATGAGATTAGGACAAATAATAATGCTGGTCAGTAGAAATAACACAAAAACAAAGCAGAAAAACAAAAAAGAGATGCAATACAAAATAAAATGAGCAGACAGATCATCCAAAACGTGCCTAACAAAACAAATAAAATGACGGAAAAAACTAACCAATTATAATTATATGTTTGATTGAAGTTATGGGCCCACATATGTTTTTTTTGTCCATGTATGATGTATTATGATAGAATGATTGATGAGACCCTATGCTTCACCATCAACCAAGCACCAGCCTAGCCCGACGCCGGACTCGCCTCTGTCGGCCGGCGTGTGACACGCCAACACGCTACACTCCAAACAGACAACGTGTTAAACGCGGGCCCGCCTCGGCTCTCGCTGGCTGCTGCGGTATGAGGTGCTTTTCTTGGCTGCTGTGATAAGCGGTGCTAGTGGGGCGGCTCACCACCAGGCAGGAGAGCTGCCTCAGAACTTGTCCACCAGCTGCAGTATCCTCTGTTGTTCTGCCAGCCGCTGCTCCGAGCTCTCCCCCTCGCCCAGGTTACCCGCGTACTCTCTCATGATGTTCCGGATCGTCTTGACGGAAGCGTTCCTGATGTTCAGCATCTGCATGACCCGCAGTTTGATGGAGGTGGGGCCGGCGGCGCAGACCTCCACGATGATGAAGTCGACCAGCTGGAGGGTGAAGAGGCCGCCCTCCAGTCGACGCACGTACACCCCGCCACGGGTCAGGTCCGGCTCCCGCTCCAGCACGGCGTCAGTGGCGTACACCTTATCCAGGTACTTGAAGTGCAGCTCCAGTAGCCTGTCGACTTTCTCGCAGTCGTTCTCGGTGAATTTGGAGATGATCCGCTGCCGCAGCTGGCCACGACAGTGACGCAGAAGATCACACAGGATCGACACCACGTGTTCTTCGTGCTCTTCAACGCTGAGACCTTTCCGCTTGTGCTTGCGCGGAGTGTGCATAAACAGGGGGAAGAGAGTGCGCAGGCCGAGGATCTCCACCAGCTTGTTGCAGTTGTCGGCACCCGAGGGGCCGGAGGTGGCGTAGTTCAACACCTTTAACGCCCCGTTCCGCGATAGCTTCTTTTCTCTGAGCATGAGGTTCATCAGCTGGAGCCCCTCGCCCCTCAGGAAGCGCTCCTTGTTCTCCGCCACCAGCAGCACCGAGCAGAGCGCGTCGAACATGTTCTTCATGCACTCCTGCTCCTCCGAGGAGCTCGGGTCGTGGCGTTTGTAGTAGGCCAGCTGCTGCAGCAGGACGTCGATCCCCTCCAACTCCCCCAGCATCGTCCTGTTCTCCTCATGACTCTGCACCAGTACGGACAGCATCTCGCTGGCGTACAGCTTGTTGACGTCGAAGGGCGGCTTCCTCTGCAGCCCGGTCAGCAGGCACTGCAGCAGGCCCTGCTGGGCGGCCGGCAGGCAGGCCGCCGGCCGCAGCTCCGTCACGTTCTCTACTATGGCCAGCGCGCTGTGGACGCCCGCCGACTCCTCGGCCACGGCCTCGTCCAGCCGCTCCATGGTGTGAACCAGCACGGCGACCGCCTGCTGCTCCAGCAGCTCCGCCACCAGACGCTCGGCGCCCCGCTCAGCCTCGTCCGAGTCTGTGTCGACGTCAGTCAGCTCCTGCAGCAGGTCGATGACAGCTATGGTGACGTCAGTGTTGTCGTGGGCCAGCAGCGCCAGCAGCGAGCTCACCGCGCCCAGCTCCACCAGCCGCGGGAACAGCTCCGGGCCCGTGGCCACTGCGTGCAGCGCCTGTATGGCATCGTGGAGGGCCAGTTCAGAGTCGAGGAACGTAACACTCTATAGCGACTTCGTTTCGTTTGCAAGAGAAGTACAACGTCGCACATGCGCCAGAGTCGTATGCAGCCTGTACTTTTTTGTTTAAAAAGAATGAGCCTCGCACAAAAAAAGGATGCTAAAGTCAGCAGTCTATGATAAGCTACCCAGCCATGTTGCAGCTGACCATGTTGCATGCAGGGCGTGACAAAATTATCTTGAAAATTAACAAACATTATTTCAACATGCAAACAAACATTCAACATTATTCCAACATGTCCACATGCGAGCCATGCGACGAAAAAAAGGCGCCGGCCAAAAAGGGAAATCATAGTGACGCCTTTGTTATCAGAGGGTCTGAATTCTCGCGCTCAGGTCTATCTGATTTGTTGTGAAAGCGAGAAAGATCGAAGTTTCAAACACATCCTCACTGATCAGGACCACCTCACGAAATATGTTACGCCGCACGCGCTAAAGACCAAGAGGGCAAACGAGGCTGCCTTTCACTTCATTGATATTTTCTGCATCTTTTGGGCACCGATGATCCTGCAATCTGATAACGGCACGGAGTTCATGAGCCTAGTGATAGAGAAGTGTGTACAGGTCTGGCCAGGACGGAAGATCGTGCATGGAAAGCCTCGTCACTCGACGTCGCAGGTAACACAGAGTTCTTCACAATAGCACCCACGAGCTGGCTCGATAATTAATATAACTTGACACCAGAAACTGTAGAAATATAAATGTAATACTGTGCTAGACTGCAGCACATAGACTGAAACATACGATGTTTTTCTCTAGCCTTTTTATCCCAATATGTTAACATGCTTGGGAACCTCAGTACTGATTTTTGGTAGTTGTCATTTCCAACCTCTCTGATAATTACTTTTCATTATGACCTCGCAAGTTGGCTCGCTCCTAAACCAAAAAAATAAATCCGTCAACCATATGCATTATTATATGTTTTATTATCCGGACTATAGTTGGATGCCCAACTTACAGTCCGGCCTTACTTGATCCATCAATTCATTTCTACCGCACTGCACAAGAAACCGCACGGCACAAGAAAAGCTAAGTGCCTGGATGAAAGATAATGGAACACATCAATGGTTCGAAGGACTTCGCTTCGTTCAGTGGCAGATGAACACTTAAGTCAGATATCAACAGCGATACTTCCATCAGACAAAAACAGTCAATACGAGAAGTTTAAATGAGTTAACGGTTGACGACATGATAATTGGTTAAGCTGGTTATATTACTACGACGAATTGTTTTACAATACGTCGTAATAATCCTGACCACCTCAGTGGTCCCCTCTGCCTGCAAGAGGGCCGTCATCATCCCTATCTTGAAGGCCGGGAAAGACCCATAAGATGTGTCCAGCTACTGACCTATCCCGCTCACCAGCCACATCGCCAAGCTGGCACAGCGGATGGTCGGCGTTAGGCTGAACCATCTACTGGAGACAGACCGGACGATCCCGGAGGAGCAGGTCGGCTTCAAGAGAGGCCGCTCCGCCGAGGAAAACCTGAGGTGCCTTGTCCAGGAAGTCCAGGACGGGTTCAACCTCCCGAGGCCACGAGGCCACCCGTCCGACGGCACCACAGCTGCCAGGTTCGTCCTAGTCGCCTACGCCTTCTCCCGCGCCTACGACAAGATGGACCACTGGCTGCTACTGCTGAAGATGCTGCGCCACCTCCCCAAATGCATGGCCTCCTGGATCTTTCAATTCCTGCGAGACCAACGCACCTGTGCCGAAGTGAACGGGGTGCGAAGCGTATCGTACGTATCCAGACGTATCTTTCGCGCCGGACTTCCGCAGGGGAGTGTTCTCGCCCCAGCCCCGTACACCCGGTGGTCTACGGACCTGGTAGAGGCCCTGCGACGCGTTCCGGGCACATCAGTGTTCATGTCCGCCGACGATACGGCGACTTTGGGCTCCGGGTGTATCGTTGCCCTTGCCAGAGAGCACGCCCAGCAGGCTGCTGACACCGTGACCAAGTGGTCCCGTGACTGGAAGACGTTCATCGCTGGCACCAAGACCCAAGCCCTCGTGCTGTCGCGCCGCTTCCAGGACGCCCAGAACCTCGCCATCAGGGTGGACGGCACGGAGGTCCGCGGAGAACGGTATCTTAAGTTACTGGGTGTGACTTTCGACCGACAGCTGCACTTCGGGGAGCACTGCGCACGCCTCCGCAGGAAGATGAAGCCCCGCGTCGCGCAGCTTCGCACGATGACGGGCCATTCCTGGGGTCTGAGAGAGACTCAGCTTCGCACTATGGCCAGCGGATACGTCCGCGGCTCCCTTTAGTAGGCGGCCGCAGCGTCGCTGCCCGCGGCGTCCGGGAGCCACGTCGAGCTGCTAGATCGTCGGAGACTTAATCGTCGGAGACTTCAACGCCCACCATCCCATGTGGGACGAACATTGCGAGGCGGCGGATGAGGTCGGCTAGCGCATCGCGTCGTGGCTGGACAGCGAGGACTGGGCGGTGCTGAACTCCGGTGCACCGTCCTTCGTCAGCTATCGTACGGGTAGCCGTACCGCCCCGGATATCGCCGCCTGCGGGAGAAGCCTCGCCCGTCGGGCAACATGGGAGCTGGGACCTGACCTGGGGAGCGACCATCTCCCCTTGGTCATCAAGATTATGACCCAGGCCGGGGAAGTTCACCCCCACAGAGTGCGTAAGACGCGCTGGGAGTTCCGGAAGGCGGACTGGCGGGCATGGACCGAGTGCTGTGAGGCTGCCTTGACAGAGGCGGTGCCACAGCCAGCCAGTGTCCAGAGCCTGTGCACCCACTTCACCGCTGTGCTGCAGCGTGCAAGCGCCCGTTATACCCGAGGGGCTCTCGGGCGGATCCTAAGCCCTGGGCGCTTGACCCGGAGCTTCTGGAAGCCATCGAGGAGAGGAAGGCGGCGCGCGCAGCGGTCACTGATGGAGATCCGGACTCCAAACTCCGCTGGATCCGTGCTAAGCAGCACGCAGCCACTGTGGAGGCGAAAGTCTCCCGGGCGAAATTCCGCGAATTCGTCTCGGAGAAACCTAACAGACCCAACGACATCGGCAGTCTCCAAACTATTGAAGAAATGGGAAAGGGCGACGGATGAGCATCGTGATGGACAGACGATGGAGGAGGACGGTCGTGTGCTCATCAGGGACTCCGACAAAGCCGAGGCCTTCTGCAGCACTTATGCAAGGGTATCGCGCCAAGTCCGAGCCCAGAAGCTGGACCGCAAAGCCAAGGCCAAGTCCAGAGACCCAGCCTTCTCTCGCTGTTCGGAGTGCGATGGAGCCCGCACCCTGTGCTGCGCCGAGTTAACCATGCCGGAACTGGTGCGAGAGCTCCAAAACCTGAAGCTGAGGAAGGACCCGGGACCTGACCTCATTACCAATGAGATGCTCAAGTACCTCGGTCCCGTCGCCCGGGAGGCCCTGCTGACCTTGATCAACGGCTCGTGGCGGGAAGGCACGGTCCCAAGGGAGTGGCGGGAAGGCACGGTCCCAAGGGAGTGGCGCCAAGCCACGATAGTGCCTATCCCAAAGTCTGGCAAGGACAAGCGCCTCGTCGGTAGCTATCGCCCGATAGCGCTGACTAGCCACCTGTCGAAGCTGACGGAGCACCTCATCCTCTCCAGTCTCTCGTTCGCCGCAGCTCAGCGTGACCTCATCCCCGCAGAACAAGTCGGCTTAGAGGGACGGTCGGTAGAGGACAGCCTTGGACGCCTCGTCCAGCAGGTTCAGGACGGCTGAAACCGTCCCAAGGCGCGATCCAAGAGGACCGAGGACGGATCTACAGCCCAAAAGGACATCCTATTGGCCTTCGATTTTGCCCATGCCTATGACACGGTTGACCACCACCTGATTCGAGCCAGACTGCTGGAGGGGGAGTCCCGTTGTGCCTGGTCCGATGGACCTGGAGTTTTTTGCGCGACCGCCGAGCACGAGTGGAGGTCAACGGCACCAAGAGTCGTGAGCGGGTGATTCGGGCAGGCCTGCCGCAAGGCAGTGTCCTGTCTCCGACCCTGTTTTTGTTATGGGCGGCCCCGCTCGCGGCTGATCTCAGGAGGATCCCGGGGTAACCCCTTCCTCTACGCTGACGACACTGCGACTATGTGCGCCGGCAACGACATATCGACGGCCAGGACCAGAGCCCAATTGGCCGCGGACGCGCTGGTTAGATGGGCCCAGCGGTCGAAGATGCGTGTAGCCGGCGAGAAGACCCAAGCTCTCGTCCTCTCCCAGTGGTCCCGCGGCGCGGTCGACTGTACCATCAAGGTGGCGGGGAAGACCGTTGAAGCAGGAGATCACCTCAAGCTACTGGGAGTCACGCTAGACCGGCTGCTACACTTTGGGGTTCACTGCCGCAACATGAGAAAACGGACCAGGCCGCGACTCGCCCACCTCAGGTCGCTCAACGGACGTGACTGGGGGTTGAAGAACGGCAGCTTAGAGCGGTAGCTAACGGCTACGTACGGGGTGCCATCGAGCATGCAGCTGCCGCCTGGCTGCCAGCGACCCCCCATCACACATCGACATCCTGGAGAGGGAGATGCGCGCAGCCGCACGTCTGATCACCGGCTGCCCCCTGTCCACGCCTGCGCACGCACTGATGGCGGAGGCCGGCTTGACACCGGTTTCGGCGCGCCGCACCACGCTGGCTGCGAGATTCCTGGCCAAAGCGCGGGGCCTGCCGCCGTCGGACCCCTGCAAGAGGTTGCGGACGCCACGGCCCAGACACGACTGGCGACTACGGCGGGCTGGCGGGGTGTGGGACTGGCGGCGTGGCAGGCCGCTGGTGTCACCGCCCCTGTAGAGCCCACCCTCCCTACGCGCTTGCCGCCGTGGACGGACCCTGGCACGGTCACGTTCAGGCTGGACGTGGGTGAGGGCCTACCAGTCGGAGCGTCTCCCGAACAGAGAAGACAGGCTGCGTCCCACCACCTAGCGTCGCTCCCACAGTGCGCAACCTGGCTATGGACGGACGGCTCAGCAGAGGCCGGGGTGCTCCAGGGAGGCCGGAGCACTTATCGAGGAACCGGACGGCACCGAACACTCAATACGCACCCCGGCCGGTGCAATTTGCTCCAGTTACCGGGCGGAGCTCTTTGCACTGCGAGCCGCTCTGCAGCACCTCCAAGACAACCCGGCTCACACTGATGACCCAGTCGTGGTGTGCACGGACTCCCAAGCAGCACTGGCTACACTGCGGCAGGGTTCATCCTCCCAGACATCCATGTTTGGGGCCGCAATCTGGGATCTACTCAGAAACATGACCTCCACCGGCCGTCAATTCCACCTGCAGTGGGTGCCGTCCCACTGCGGTCTGCGGGGGAACGAGCACGCCGACCGCCTCGCTGCTGAGGCATCGCGACTCCCGCAGGAGGACGTCCCGCTAGACGTGCGCACCATCTACCGCACGGCAGCACGGACAGCGCGCGCCGAGTCGGTCCGCCGCTGGCCGGACGGCTGGTACCGGCTGCTCATGGGTGACCGTCTGCCGCGTCCGGTGACGGGACTCGCGCGGAACGCGGTGGCGGATATCCATCAGCTGAGGGCGGGCCATTGGTCCGGCTCGACAGCCTACCTACACAGGATTGGGCGACACCCATCCCGGCAGTGCGCCCAGTGCAGCGACGCTCGCTGCAGGGCCAGCTGGTGCCGTCTCTGCCGGGAGGAACCGGACACCCCAGCCCACATTCTGTGCCGATGTCCGGCCCTGATGGCGATGCGCCATCGCATCCTCGGGCGTATCCACCCGAGAGCCGAGGAGGTGCGCGGCGACGGCCGCCAGGCCCCTACAGAGCCAGTCGGCTACGCCTCCCTAGGGAGGCCGGAGGGACCTAACAACAACAACAACAACAGCTGCTAGATCGAGAGCTCAGGGCCGCGGCCCGCGCGATCACCGGATAACCCGCCGGCACCCCAAGAGACCCGCTGATGGCCGAGGCGGGATCGTGCCCGTCAGAGTGCGGCGGCAGGTCCTGGCTGCGAGGCTGACCTGTACAACAGCGGCTGTGCTGGAGAACGACCCCCACCGGACGACCGAAGAGCGTGCAACATCCCAGCGCCTCATCACCACCATCGGCTGGCGCACCGTCGGGACGCGGGCGCTGGCGGTGGCTGCCGACGCCTCTGAAGCCCCAGGAAGGGGTACAGGTGATGGATGCAGACCTTGTGGATGAGTCTGTGACCAGTGCGGCTCTGCGGACCAGCCCACCAGCAGAATCAGAGCAGCTGGCGGTGTCCGGCGATGGACCGCAACACCAGCCTCAGCCTGACCTCCGCACACCCTGCTGCAGCTCCTCCAGGTGAGCACTGACACATCTCCAGACATGTGCTTGCTTTTTAAATTGACTGGAAGTAGTCTTCGCTATAAAGAGAAATAAACACGATTTGAATCGAAAGTCAACACCTTGATCAGGATTTTATTTGTATTTGTATCCTTTTTCCTTGCCTGCATTATTTTCTAATAATAAGCATGGGAGAGAAACCATCAAATGTTGTGGAAACGATACTTCTTTATTCCTTTAATATCTGCAAACATATCTGTAAGCGCTTTGTGCCGGACATTTTCGGTTGTGACGAAGATTTGCAGTTGTTTAAATTTGCAAAAAGGTATTTATTCTGGCTGCAGACCCACCGCTAAGTTTAGACGCTATCACCACCATATATAATTAAATTTAGAGCGCCATTCCTCACTGCAGACCATTCCTGAGATTCCTTGGGTCACTCAGTTATATATATATATATATATATATATATATATATATATATATATATATATATATATATATAGATATGTATATGTATATATATATATATATATATATTATATATATATGATGTATATATATATATTATATATATATATATATTATATATATATATATATATATATACTGCGAGCAAAAAGTTATTAAACCAAAGCGCAGGGTGAGTCTAGTGAGACGATGGTAATCGGGCCGTGGCTCTTCAAAGTATAACCAGAGTCGGCCCAAATCCTTTGCCCCCCTTCCCCCAAAAGTGTTTTATAACTGATTGATTCGGCAAGATGTGTCGGTGAAAAAACATTAGCCTTTATTGCCCCTCACAAGGTGCATTTTAAAGGTGAAAGGAATTTCCTTGAGGAGGAAGAAAAACTGAAAACATTTTTCCACATTTCGAGCACGAGTTAATTCCAAAATGACGTGGCACACAGATCAGATATATAGGCTATAGGCGGCACACTATAGCCAGAAGGGGCAAATTACAGCATAGCTTTCAGGGGTGCAGGCGAAGGAGCCAGCAATTGGGAGCAGGGGCGGATCCAGCCCATGGTTTTGAAGGGCTGATCCACTCAAACGGAAGTCGGCAAGCTAAAAATAAAAATAAATGTTGAATGGTTGGAGTGAAGTCTTATGGTGTAGGAGTAAATGGTGCTGGAGTAAATGGTGCAGGAGAGGCTTGTACGTTCAGAGTAATACATTTCAAACGAAAAAACATGCTAATACTTGTTAACAAAACAAAAAAATCCCCACAATACCATCAGTTTGCTGGTTTTATTTTTGGGGAAAACAGAGGGTTTCCCCTCTATTTTGCTTTAGACGAGTCATGACCGGATTAGTCACCCTGGGTCTGCCCTTGTTTCGGAGGAGCACGCGCAACCAGAGTCAACAACGTCAACGAACACAAGCCTTTGCGCCATATCTGCTCTGATATTCGCGGCGGGCGGCGGTGGCGGGTCGAGGTAACCGGTAGGTGACAATCGGATGGTCATCCTTCAGTGGGCGTGTGTGGCCACTTTGGTCATTGCTCCTCATATTGTGAACAAAATATTGATTTATATTAAATTATAGTGCACACTACGTTTAATGTTTATGGACGCTGTTTTTCGAACAATCCAAGTAAGGTTTTATTTTTGTATTATTCGGCGAGTAATTTTGCTTTGAGTCTAAATTAATTGCCTGAATGCTACGCTAGATTTCTGCTGTAGGCTTCTGGAAAGTATTAAGGGTAGAGCATTAAACTATTTTATTC
Organism: Lepas anatifera; assembly: GCA_034440635.1. Lineage (NCBI taxonomy): Eukaryota > Metazoa > Arthropoda > Thecostraca > Lepadidae > Lepas > Lepas anatifera. The sequence goes on from JAOTON010001689.1 coordinate 51,959, forward strand.
TCCCTCTACAGATGAAGTTCTTCGGAGACAGCCATTCTGGGAGGCAGCCAGGAACCTGGCTTCATAGCCAGGGCCTAGCCTACGAGCATTGCTCCCCACCAGAGGCGATCCAGGGTGGTCTCTGCGCCCTCAGCGCCGGCACGTTTTCAAAAGCCGTCGCTTCGAAAACGTGCTAACACGAGGCGCCCTGTCACTTGATCACCTGTTTGGGAGGCAATGACTTGCGGGCACGTGTGAGCCTCCTGTCGCCCATGCCGGCCACGGTCGCTGCGGCGGTGGCCGGCATTGCAATGGACATCCAGTCATTGCTGAGGGGCCCGAAATGTAGCTATTGGTGCGCCCTACACAATTAGGCCTGACGGCTTGCTGCGTAGGTGTCCCAATGATTATAATTCGGCTCTGGAGGCCACCGCAGCCCTCCCGGGATGGCGATTCCTCAACCCGACTGTGGAGGTCGGGGGGGGTGAGGCCCTTTTGCGTCCCCGACTGTGGAGGTCGGGGAGGGGGTGAGGCCCTTCTGCGTCCCCGACTGTGGAGGTCGGGGGGGGGTGAGACCCTTCTGCTTTCCCGACTGTGGAGGTCGGGGGGGGGTGAGGCCCTTCTGCGTCCCCGACTGTGGAGGTCGAGGGGAGGCCCTTTTGCGTCCCCGACTGTGGAGGTCGGGGGGTGAGGCCCTTCTGCGTCCCCGACTGTGGAGGTCGGAGGGGGGTGAGGCCCTTCTGCGTCTCCGACTGTGGAGGTCGGGTGGGGGAGGGCGGCCCTTCTGCGTCCCCGACTGTGGAGGTCGGGGGTGGGGGGAGGGAAGCCCTTCTGCGTCCCCGACTGTGGAGGTCGGGTGGGGGAGGGAAGCCCTTCTGCGTCCCCGACTGTGGAGGTCGGGTGGGGAGGGAAGCCCTTCTGCGTCCCCGACTGTGGAGGTCGGGGGAGTGAGGCCTTTCTGCGTCTCCGACTGTGGAGGTCGGGGGGGGTGAGGCCCTTCTGCGTCCCCGACTGTGGAGGTCGGGGGGTGGGGGAGGGAAGCCCGTCTGCGTCCCCGACTGTGGAGGTCGGGTGGGGGAGGGAGGCCCTTCTGCGTCCCCGACTGTGGAGTTCGGGGGGGGGGTGAGGCCCTTCTGCGTCCCCGACTGTGGAGGTCGGGGGGTGAGGCCCTTATGCGTCCCCGACTGTGGAGGTCGGGTGGGGGGAGAGAGGCCCTTCTGCGTCCCCGACTGTGGAGGTCAGGGTGGGGAGGGAGGCCCTTCTGCGTCCCCGACTGTGGAGGTCGGGTGGGGGAGGGAGGCCCTTCTGCGTCCCCGACTGTGGAGGTCGGGGGGGGTGAGGCCCTTCTGCGTCCCCGACTGTGGAGGTCGGGGGGTGAGGCCCTTCTGCGTCCCCGACTGTGGAGGTCGGGGGGTGAGGCCCTTCTGCGTCCCCGACTGTGGAGGTCGGGGGGTGAGGCCCTTCTGCGTCCCCGACTGTGGAGGTCGGGGGGTGAGCCCCTTCTGCGTCTCCCACTGTGGAGGTCGGGGGGGGTGAGGCCTTTCTGCGTCCCCGACTGTGGAGGTTGGGGGGTGAGGCCCTTCTACGTCCCCGACTGTGGAGGTCAGGTGGGGGAGGGAGGCCCTTCTGCTTCCCCGACTGTGAAGGTCGGGGGGTGAGGCCCTTCTGCGTCCCCGACGGCCATCACCTGGCGGCTACATCGAGGCCATTCTGAAAGTATGTGGTGTGATCGTAGCCAAGTGGTGTGATTTAAAAAATTGCTATTACTTTTAACTGAAATAAGTGTTTATTTACTAATATCGGATAATTTCATCGGGTAAGAATTTTCCCGAGCCCACAATGGTTAGTATTAAATACCATGTAATCAAAGATTCCCGTTTAAAAAATATCCTGAAAGTTGCATTGTTCTTGGTTTGCTTTCAGTGTAAGTTAACTTGATACTATAACTATATCTTTGCTTGCACTTGTAAAAGGTCACAAGGCTGATACAAAATTAATAGCGAGCAGTCTTCCCTGATGCCATTTAATATGCCATGCACTCATCGCGCAAATATTTTCAGGTCATCACAAGCGGAGCTGCACAGTCGGCAATGGCCTCCATGGAGATCACCGCAACCCCCGCCTCCCTCACCACCTCCCCGGCCCCGCTCGCCGCCGTCGAGGATGAGGAGGATGAGATGCCCTACTCATCTGCTTGAGCTCTTATTTGTCTGGAAATGACCTAATCGGATGAAAAAATACACACCTCAAAGATGCTGCAAGATGGTTTTGATCTGAGTAATTTTGAAAGGTTTGGAAGTCGACTGGACTAGAATACTTAATTTAGTGGTTAGCTGAAATTGTTTCTGCCCACCGGATTAATACTCAAACTGCCAAATCGAATGCTTCACAGCGATGTTTCAAGAATGACAGGCGTTTTGCGAAACCACTTTAGCGATCAATGAACACATTTCCAGGTGCGTATAACTCCAGAAGAAACGCTAAAGAAGCTATCAGTTAAGAATTTACATTTTTGCTTCGGCCTTTGCCAATTCACAAGCATTCTAAGTTTACAGTTAAAATCATCATAAACAACATACTTATACTATACTATACTACACATTGTATGAACTTCTTGGAAATGAAACTTACATTCTCTTCAATTCCTAGAACCGTTGCTGGTGAATGGCAGCTAATATTAGGGAAAGATAGAAGCGTTCATCTTGATCTGAGTTGGTTTTAGGTCGATACAATGCATGGTTTGCCTTCTGGAGCACAATATGCGGTCATATCCATTTCCCAGCGCCGCACGTCTCACCGTTTTGCAATTATCGGTTGCCGGGGAGCTGGCTGGCGTCCACCCCAGTGACCTCCTGATAGGCCAGGTTTTACACCAGAAAGGATACTGAAGAAAGTATTGCGTTGGTCTAGTGGATAGAGTGCTGGTCTACCTTGAGCAAGAGCCTGGGTTCGACTCCGACGGGGAGCTTGCATTTTTCATTGTTTCGTTTCACGAAGAGAACGAAGGTTAGAACTTCCCACATGTTTGTAAAGTAAAATTTAAATTTCAAAATGACTTGCTTCCCCACATTGTCATGTGGTTCTCCTGCGCCAAAACGGCGTTAGCTGAGGCCGCAGGCCGAGGTTTTGCCATTGCGCGCTTGAGATATCAGGCAGCTCAGATCATCTCCAGAGATTATCTGCAGGTGTCTGATGTATGTGGAATGTTGATTCACTGTACCAATCTCACCCTGCCGGCCGCGCATTGTTTGGTGTTTCCCTTTTACTCGCTCACATGGGTTTACCCCCCCCCTCTCGCTCTGTTCCTCGACGTTTGTGACTACCAGACACTGGTCCTACCATTGTCTGCTTCAGATACTGTCTTCAGTGCGGAGTGCTGGTTCGGGCCAGCTCTACGACCTGCTACTGCCTGAGAGAGCACCATCTCTGAACGGGAGCAAGCCAGCAAACAGGATACAGGCAAACAAACAGCGATACAGGCAAACAAAATGTTACAGCGCACGAGAGGCGAACTGGCCGGGCTCAGCTTTGGTGACGACGGGGTCGACGGGGTCGGTGATACCGTTCGGGTCCAAATTCCAGCCTTGGCCGTTCCCCAATCGAGCACAAGTGCCTAGTCTGTGTGACACTGCAGGTTGGCAGATTGGTGTATGTTGGGCGATGCGGATAGCGAGTTTCTGTTGGGCGCTGAGTGTGGACGTCGTCCTGGACTCGCCCCTGCGCTGGGTGGCGTGGCCTGCCCTGGGGCGCCCCGCTCGGTCGGCTGAGACAGGCCGGCCGGCGCGGGAGCGCGGGGGCGGAGGCAGTCGATGCATGACCCCGCGCGAGGTCGAACTCGCGTGTATGAACTCTGCGACCTCCAAATGTTCAATAAACTAGCAAACTCGGATTCAACATTACTAATTACATTGGTCTGTTGTGAACCACTATTCGAATATAACTAATGTAAAGGACAAGAAAGCAATTCATCATAATATTTTCCGCTGACATGACTTGCAAGTTTTGTGCCGAGAACATGCATTCAAAAAACATGCCTGACTACATAAAGCCACAAACGCAGCTGACACGAGCAATAAATATTATTTCGAATCAGGCCGGCGGCGAAATATTTCTGCTCGGCTGCCGACATGGAAGACTCGATGGAAAATACTCCAGAAACCAAATCGGCTGCTCCAGGGGGGCAGCACATCACAATCGACGACCTACCGGACCGGCTGGTCAGAGTGTAGGAGGCTGCCCGGGCAGCGTCAGGGGAAAGAAGAAGGCTTCCTGAAGTGTTCGTGCAAACGCCGCCGCACACTGCGGTGCAGATGTGTGCGAAATAATCTGCATTCTGCGTCCCAATATCACAGCTGTACGTTGTGCAATAACAAAGAGTGATCTTGAAGTATTTTTTGCGTTGAGCGAAGTTCTCCGAGCGATTCGTTTAGGTTTTGACGATCAGTAAGATATAAAGTAGGTACCTATTATATGTGACGCTAAATCTTATGAATCCTGTATGACCTGAGCAGTTCGTTGTTCCGCCTTAAGCAGGAAAAAATTAGCTAGTGTTTATTTAAGATCTGCGTGACAGTTCCCGTTCTGGGACTTTTCTTACTGCATAATTGGTTAAATAACGGACACAAATCAAGTGATCTTACACCCCCAACAGCCAAGGGTGTTTAAAATGCCCTTGGCCAGTCAGAGTAGTTGAAACGAGCCTAGCGTGTGTTTATAACGACCTTAGGGCCATTATAACCTTACTGGTCCATCAGGGTAGTTTTAAACACCCAGGTTTTCTATCCATCCTGTGACAGACATGTTGTTGAAATGGAACACACATTTGATCCATGTGCTGAACACTTTAACTTGCATTTTCTTACCCTGTTTTTACCCGCTCCACACGAGCTTTAACACAGGCGGGGTTCAGCGCACAAACAGGAGCGCAACAGTTAAAGGAATCAATTTAAACACCAAAAGGGCACACAGCGACATTATCAGCGAACGGGTGTCACACACAGTGAAGTGGAAAAACGGGAAAATCAGCAGCGCCATTATAAACCCTCGGTAGCACACGCAATAGCTCAGAAACGTTCCAAGACCGTTAGCGCTTTTGCGAATAAACTCACAACCTTGGCAGTCAGCGCTGACCGGTCGCCGGGTTAGGACGTGCCTGGGTCGCTCCCGGGTATGTTGTGAACCGATAGGTGTGAGGCGCGGGGCGCCGGGCGGCTTGGTGTCTGCGGGGCGCTGATTTTCACAGTGGAATACGCTTTGTGAGCTAGATGGTGTGGACTCGGATGCTTTCCAGCTTAGATATAATCTGTTGCGAATTTTGATTGTGCGAGGCGTGACAGATCAGCATGTCGGACATTGAGTTCAGTGATAACGACCGAGATTCGGTTTTTACCGATACAGCATCCGGTACCAGCACTGATACGGCTTCCAGGACGAAACGATAACTATCAGTGAGTGAAATGACACGTAACCTGGAAAGGAAGCTTCAAAAAATATCAGAAAACCAGATGATCACAAATCGCCACGTCCGCATACTGGCGTCACTCTAGAGGCGATTAAGGACCTCATAGAGAAAGGCAACGACCAAATCATCAAAGCTCTAGAAACGAAATTTGAATGTATGGAAAAAAGACTGGAGATATAGGAAAGTGACATTTTCGACAAAGATAGGGCTATAACTGATCTGACGAAGGAATGCCAGCAGAGAAAGGAGGAAAACGAGGAGCTGCGTGACAGGCTTGATGGAATTGACCGAAATCGGCGTCTTTCATCCCTGATTCTGACTTGTGGGGCATTTGGGAACCGTACTCAGGGAGAAGATATGGTGCCTAGAGTGGTCGAGGTCCTCAATTCTCGCTTCCCAGGACTTCTGCTTTCGTCAGATGATATCCAAGTCGCCCATCGCTTGGAGTCGGACTCGAAAGTCATTGTAAAATTTCTAAGGAGTGTCCGGGACACTGTTTTCGAACGCCGCTTTGGGCTGTTCCCGGGGCGTGGCATGGCCGGGGAGCGGGTCTCTCATAGCCGCGGTGGTGCTCCGGCGCAGTCAGAGATGGCGCCACTGTTTATTAATGAGTCGCTGGTGCCTGACATGCAGAGAATCTATCAGCTGTTGCTCGCTGCGCGCGGTCCCGAGAACGGCAGTAAGGTTGCGTCCGTTTTTACGCGCCGTGGCTTTGTGTATTGCCGCACGACTCCAAAAGGAGCAAACATCATGGTGAAGAGCCAGGAACAGCTGCGGAACTTGTTGGGTGGCAAGCTCCCGGAGCTACCTGATCGTCGTGGGCAGCAGCGCGGCTGGCGGTCAGGAGACCGGCGCGACCAGCTACAACGTGGCCCGCGCCCGGCTCCGGGGTCGTGGTCTGGCGACCGTCTGTTCGGCCCGGCGTCTACGGCGGAGGGGACCCGCCGCTCTCCGGAGGCGACGGGAGGCCCCGGCCGGGGCCCGTGGTAGGTGCGGTGGAGTTTCCGGGCGGCGACTCCGGGAAGGCAGACGGAGGCGGGACATGGAGCGACAATGGACGCTGGTGGTGATGATGCAGCTGCGGTTCATGATGGAGCGAGGTCTCTCATGAACTCAGACAAATAATCGGGATAGGTGTTGATGGATTCAGTAAAACATAATGCAGTGAGTTAGTGAATTCGAACGAAACTGGTGCTTGTAATTGTATGCTATATGTTTGCGTTTGCATGGCTGCACGGGGGTATTTCGAGTCTCGTGTGTCGTAATCACGGGCAGTTGTCATGCAGATGGTGCCGGGCCTCCCGTGTCCCAGGAAAACACAGGACATGGCGTTTTTTTTAGTCCACCTAGTCTGACAATCACCACTGGAGTTGGTATTCAGCTTTAATCTGCGTTGGAGATTGGTAACTGGGTATTTTCGACTCTGCGGGTTTTTATCTTACTGGTCTCGTACTGTATTACTGTTATGGGGTGGCTGATGCATAATATAATCGTCATATCTTGTAACTCTCATCATCGTGCATCTGAAAATGTATTGGCACTTACCCAGCAGGAAATAATTTGAGCAATCATCGGGAATTTATCTGTGTGTCTTAAAGGGCTGCCGCTGTATAGCTTGTGTAATTATTAAGCCCGTAAAGCCAATAGAAACATTACTTTAAGCTGGAGCATGGACATAGTTGATTGAGAAGCCATTTGCTGAACTTAATGGTATAGCCAGAAGATTGTGATGTAATGTTTTGAATAATGAAATTGATGTGTGACAGGATACTTGCCATACGACTAAAATAGGTGAATGTATCCGCAGTTCATAACGCTGTGTCCCGGGCTCCTCGGCGGCCGCCCGCGCGACATCTCTCGGGCTCAACGTTTGGTCGGCGCACAACCTCCCGACAGCACATCCCAGATGCACCTCCGTGGGCGGCCGCCGGGGATCCTGGCTTCTCTCGTCAAAGAGAACTGTAAGTTGATGTTCATTCCTATGTTATTGACTCTAATATGCACTGTTCATCAACAGAGTGTCGGTGTGTGTTTTGCGTGTAAGGCTGCATAATCCGATAGCCGAGGCCATGTTGGTAGGAATCACGTCCTGTGTTAGATGACCTGAGCAGCATAGGTACATTTGTTCAATTGTAATTCGGCAGCAGATACTATAAGCGCCTCGGTCGCACGCTGGCTGCCCGGGGCCCCGTCCTCGTGTCTGGCGGGGTCAGTGTTAACACAAAATGATGTTTAGTGAGGGAGGGGGGGTTAGGAAAGCATGGCTGGGGTGGGGAGCTAAAAATGTCGTTTGGTGGTTGGTGTGGTGGGCAGGGAGGAAAGAAAAAACTAGTACAAAGCAGGTATTTAAGCCTCAGCTTGTCGATGCATAGATTACGAATCCACAGTATTTATTATTTCTTCTTTGTAAATGCAAGATTCAAGGATTTTCTTGTGCTGAATCGTCGAGCCGGTCACAATGTAAACCCCAATTCAGTTAACTAATCGTAGGTGGCGCTAGTTATGTTCCACTCCGCATCTCCCATCTCTGGTCATCACGTGATAAGATCCTCACGCGGCTCGTTCAAAATAGCTACAATGGGATGAGAGTTTATGACTTGAATTGGATGAGATACTTTAAATAAAATGCCAGAGCTGAAGGTCTTAACCTTTAACGTTAAAGGTTTACGTCAGGTAACGAAAAGACGCTCCATTTTCCGGTTCCTTCACGTTAACTTTCCGAATTATGTGGTAGTGTCACAGGAAACTCATTCAAACGGAAATGATAACACCTTTTGGCAGAGAGAATGGGGAAGTCAAATTACTTTTTCCCATGGTCGCAGTGGTAGCGAATGTGGTGTAGCTGTGCTCATGCCGAAATCATTGCAAGGTACCTGCACAGTAAATGCCACTCACAGATGAAAACGGACGACTTTTGATTTTGGATTTGGCGTTTGAAAATTGTTATGTAGCAGTATATGCACCCACTCAGAACAAACAGAGAGCAACTAGAATTTTTCACTTTGTTAAATGATAAAATTGAATCTTTGTCTGACGTCGAGAAAGGCTATCTGTTAATTTGCGGTGACATGAATGCACATCTAACGGAACGAGAAACAAGTAATGCGAGATTCCGTCCATCTAATGCATCAAGAAAGCTTAACAAAATTCTTCAGGAGCATGATTTGACAGACTTGTGGCGACACAAGAACCGTGAATTGACCCGCTTCACATGGAAACGTCTAACAGCTCCTGTGCAGCAATCGCGAATCGATTATATTTTTGGAGGCAGACGTATTATTTCTAATCACGTTGTGAATAGGTCCGAAATTAAACCATCAATCTTAAGCGATCACAGTATAGTAACTGCAGAAATTGTTATTTTCACTTCGAATAAGGGCCCTGGGCTATTTCGCTTCAGAAACGATCTCCTTCAAGATAGCAAGTTCATCCATTTAGCCAAGTTAGAGATGCAAAAGGCAACGACAGGAGAGGAGGTATATTGCGGAATTTCTGATTGGGGTTTAAAGTTAGAACTGCTCTCAAGTAACATTCGAGTCATCAGTATCAGGAGATGGAAAGAAATTGGGAAAGAAAGGCGTAAAGAGAATGAAAAATTTATGCTAATGTTAGAAAAATGTGAGAGCCAAATGGCTACAAACCTCCGCGACGAACTCATACAGCAGTACTAAGAGCTGAAAAATGTAGTGAACGACATAGAGGAGGAGAAGGGAAAAAGGGCAATGGTGTTCAGTGGGGCTCGATGGATAGAGGAGGGAGAGCGGCCCACGAAATATTTCCTGAATTTGAGCCGGAACAGAAAAATTAATAAGGAGGTTAATGTTCTTCAGACTGATGATAACATGTTAGTTACCGGGAACACGAATATACTAAATTTTTGTAGGGATTATTTTTAAAATTTATATTCAACCACACAAAACAATTTGATCGATGACAGTCGCTCACTTTGCAGAGAATTTTTAGGGACTTTAGATTTCCCGCAACTGACCGATGAGGATCGCGCTTTGACCGATGCCCCTATAACGAACATTGAGTGTAAAGCAGCGCTTGATGTTATGGCAAATAATAAGTCTCCCTCAGTTTCAGGATTCTCAAAGGAATTTTTTCAGTTCTTCTGACTTGACTTGGAAAATATTTTAATGAACTATATTAATCAAACAAAGTCACAGGGTCATTTTTGGTCACGCAGAGAAGGGCTGTCATTACCATGATACCAAAAAAGGAGATAAAAAAGTTGAAGAACAAAAGAGCAATTTGCTTGTTGGATATTGCTTATAAAATCGTGGCTAAAATGTTAGCCAACAGAAACATGCGGGTAATACCAAAACTAGTTGCACCGGACCAAACAGGCTCAATTCGTGGCAGGAATATAGGATTTAACTCAAGAATGATAGATGACGTTATAAAATATTCTAACAAAGATTCTAACAAAGAATGGCATATTAATTGCTCTGGATTTTCAAAACACATTCAACACGGTTGAGCATGGTTTCATCTACGATACCTTAAGAACATTTGGCTTTGGTTCGCTTTTCATCCAGTGGATTCAGCTTTTGTACAAAGACACTGAACTTGCAATCATTAACAACGGCTATACATCACATTGGTTCAATCCTTCGCGAGGATTACAGCAAGGGTGCCCATCATCTAGTTTATTATTTTGTTGGTGGTAGAAATATTAGCAATCAAAATTCGAGCATCCGAAAACGTTAAAGGGATAAAAGTGTAACAAGTAGAGTAAAAATCTCTCAATACATCGATGATACGACACTTTTTGTCGACAACGCAGATTCAGCCGAAAACGCACTTGAGATCATAAACAAATTTGGACAAATTTCAGGTCTGCAGCTAAACCTAGAAAAATCTCAATTCATGTGGCTCGGTGCTAGCAAATGTTCTTGTCACGAAATTTGCGGTGCAACGCCCTCAAAACAGGTAAAAATTCTAGGTATACAATTCAGTGCCTGGGAAAACTGCGACGAACATAACATTCAACCAATTGTGGGGAAAATACAAAACACTCATCAGTGGTCACAGCGAGATTCAACATTAAAGGGAAAGATTACTATTGCTAAATCTCTCATTATTTCAAGACTGATTTATATCACTTCCGTTGTATCGATTAACCAGAAATGTCTCAACATGATACAGTCGAAAATTATGAGGTTTATCTGGAGAGGGTGACCACCTAAAGTATCTCGCGATGTTCTGTTCCAAGACACCGCAAGTGGAGGCATGAATGCGCCCAATGTCGAAAGTATTTATAAAAGCATACGAGTTTCATGGTTCCGAAAATTATTCGCTAACAAGGATCTGGTGTCGTCTAGAATACTTCTGAACAGGTTGAGGTTAAAATACGAGCACATTCTACACATGAATTACGGCGATATTTGGATAAAAACTACAAGAATTTCTTCATTTTATACAGGAATGCTCAGGTGGTTGAGAGAATGTCTCCCGGTGAGGGAACCTACCAATGGCACAGAGGTTCGAATGCAATTAATTTGGAACAATGTTGCGATCCGTGTGGGTGGAAAGTCTATTTTTTCTCTTGCACTTTATACACGAGACATTATTTTAGTCAACGATCTTTTCGATAATGAGGGGCAAGCTTATACCTATGAGCAGTTTAAACAAAGTTACCCTGGACTTAAGTTAAATAGGCTGGTATACATGAGTTGGTATCAAGCTATACCTTTACAATGGAGACGTTGGATTGCTGGGAGTGAAATATTAAGCCCTGAAAATAGACTCACGAAACCAACTGTACACATAAAGAGCAAGGAAGTTAATATAAAATTTATTAGTTCAAAATTCTTTCGTAGCAAATGGTTACGAGAGATCACACCAAGTGCACAAATAAGATGGACAAATGAGGCGATAAATTTTGGCGATAATTGGAAAAAGATATATTCATTACCATTTAAGATAACACAGCATACTAAACTACAAAAATACAATTCAGAATCTTGCACAGATTTTTCCCAACGAAACGGTACTTGTGCGTTCGATCTGTTGTGGACGACCCATTTTGTGATCAGGGTGGTGAAATTGAAACAATTCAACATTTTTTCTTAAATTGCGAATGTGTGCGTAGCTTTTGGGTCCTATTGATGTCAAAAATGAATCAAAGGCTAGAACAACGATGGAAATTCCACATGAACGACAGAAATATTATTTTCGGGTCTATTGAGGCCTCACCAATTATTAATTTTAGAATTCTAAATGCAAAACAATTTATTGTAACTCAGCGCTTCAGTGATGGAAACATGGACGTTAATCACTTCGTCTCTCGCTTATTGAGGTTGTTTAAAATCGAACTGTATACGGCAAAGAGAAAAGGAAGACTAGAACAGTTTAAATCTAGATGGAGACCTTTTGTTGATGAGGAATTACGATTATCGTTTTGAATAGCACCTTGCAAACCCAAAATGTAGTCCTCTTGGTGGCGCTGCGCGGGGGCTGCCTGGCGCCGAGAGCCTGCCTCCCCTGTGGGCTCCTGACCTCGCGTCTGGAGCCACACCGCTGTCTGACGGAGGGGGTTGGGTCGCATTTGGAGAAGTGCGACTAGTGCTCCCCTTCCGTTGGACAGGGGCGCAGGGGGAGTCCGCTTGGGCGCTCAGTAATTTCCTGTGCGCCCGGGTGGACTCGGACTCCTCCGCGCCGCCGGACCCCCCTGGGTCCGGAGGCGCGGGCTAGGCGGCGGAATTGATGCCCCGGCGCCCTGCGTCGGGTGCTCTCCGCGCGGTGCCACCTGGGGGACCTTTGTCAGGTGCATCTAACGGGTTCTAGCTCCATATGCCAACGACAAGCTGAGTGCAAGCACAATATGTGGCGGTATAGGTAATAATAATCCAATCAAATGCTGATCTTGATGATAAGCATCGGGACAAACCGGACCTATCAGTGGGTATGGTTTCTTAATAGGCGTTCTGAGCTTAGCTCCTTTGTCCACCTCTAAAGCATCGAGGGAGAATTTAGATTCGAGACAAATTTCACGGGGGGGCGGGTACCCACCCCTCGGGTTTTTTTGAGCTAGCATAAAAACGGCGGGGCGTAGCGCCACAGCACCTTTTCCCTTATCATTTTTGCAACTTTTGTCAGAATATTAAGGTTGGGTCATCTCAGGTCAGTTCACCAGTACATGTCAAGTGACCCGACCTCAAAAAAAGTTTAAGATAGCATAAGTCAGAGCAGGATGAACTTATCCAATTGAACCTTATATCACATAATACCCCCACCAAGGTCTCTAAAAAAAGTTCCAGTTTTTCGATACCGATGACCTAAGGTCAGGTACGAGTCGACCTTTTCATTGGAAATACATGGGGAAAAATTGTTTTGACTGAATAACTTATTAAATGGATGGTCATAGTCTTTATTGTAACTTCATTAGATTGGCTGTGTCCTTGCAGTTCTAATGATATGCATTTTAACTAATTTGACCTTGACCTGACCTCAGGTCAGGTCAATTCTCATGTTTGACCTATCAAAGTCATATTTTATATCATTCGATTCGGCTTGCTGCAAGGATTCGAAGGGTGCAAATTGTTTTGCTCTATCTTTATTTGTTCAGATGTAATGACCGAAAACCTTCATTTACATGCTATCCCTCAGACGGCATGCATCGACCTCTCGTGACCTCAAATGCGACCTACAAAAAATGGCTCAGATATTTTCGGCGTTGGTAGGATGGGCTACCCAACGCCGTTTGTCGTTTTTTTCGCTGTCAACGTGATTTTCGACATCTTGAGGGGCGGGTACCCGCCCCCCGCTAAAGCGAAGGTGGCTCAGACCCCGTCAATGCGCGTGTTAAGGAAACAGGAAAATGCAATTTAGAGCCGGGTTATCTTTAACCTAAGGGAGTAATTTTGCCTAGTTCTTTATCACGCTAATTTCGAGTTAGTATTGGGTGTCGGAGGGCTTAGCATTCCGGTGTGAAATTTAGCTGGTTGAAACTGTGGATGGCTTAACACACGCATTGACGGGGGTCTGAGCCACCTTCGGATTGACGAGGGGGCGGGTACCCGCCCCCTAAGATCTCGAGAACCACGGTAGGTAGCAAAAAACGGTAAACGGCGTTGGGTAGCCCATCCGCTTCTCCATCGAAAATATTTGAACCATTTTTTGTCAGGTCACATTTAAGGTCACCAGAGGTCAAAAACATGCCGTCACATGCCGCAATAGGGATAACATGTAAATTAAGTTTTTCGGCCATTACATCTGAACAAGTAAAGATAGAGCAAAACGACTTGAACCCTATGAATCCTCGCAGCAAGACGAATCGAATGATATATGATTTGACCTTGCTAGGTCAAATCAAAGATTTGACCTGACCTGAGGTCATGTCAGGGTCAAATTATATAAAATGCATTGTCAGGGTCAAATTATATAAAATGCATATCATTAGAACCGCAAAGCCAAGGCAAGTCTAATGAAGCTAAAATAAACGCTCTATCACCATCTGTTACTGAGTTATTCAGTAAAAATCATATTTCTCATGTTTTATCAATGGAGAGGTCATGCTTCGTACCTGACCTTAGGTCATCGATATCAAAAACACCGGAACATATTTTAGAGAACTCGGTGAGCCCATTACGTGATATGAGTTTCAATTGGATAAGTTCACCCTGCTCCGACTTATGCTATCTTAAACTTTTTTTAGGTCGGGTCACTTGACCTGTACTGGTGACCTGACCTGGAGATGACTTATCCTTAAAATTTTTCCAGAAGTTGCAAAAATGATGAGGAAAAAGGTATACCAAGTACGGCGGCGCTGCGCGCCGCCGTTTTTCTGCTGTCTCCGAAAAACCCGAAGGGGGCGGGTACCCGCCCCCGTCAATGCGCGTGTTAAAATTGCAGGGCGAGTACGAGCGGACAAGCGACGACGACCGGGCAAGTTAAAATTGGCATTCACTTCTGTGTGGGTGTGCGTGAGTGTGTGCGTGAGTGCGTGCGTGCGTGCGTGAGTGCGTGCGTGAGTGCGTGCGTGAGTGCGTGCGTGAGTGCGTGCTGAACGTGCGTGCGCGCGCGTGTGTGTGTCTTTTTCAAGAGGAGAATTTTTTAGCACAACTCAATAGTCCTGGTGTATGAACTCATCAAAAGTATGCCAGTAAGAAAAATTGTCGAAAATGTTTCGTAAGCTTTAAATCAGGGTTTTCATAAATGTTAGAATCAGCGTGTTAGTGAACTCCAACAGTACGGTAACTCTTAAATTTTCTACTCGCTGACTATATTTTCCAATATGAGTTTTACATTCAGCACCCCAGCGCATAACCAGTCTAGAACATTGATCATAGCTTCCTGAAACAACCTTGCTTCATACAAGAAAAACCAGCATCATACTATTCCTAGTACAGTGCGAGAGTGGTACTTATGGGCCGTGACTTACACTCCTGGACCGAGTGACGATTTCGTGGCCTCATTATTCTGTCTACATTTAGTAATGAACCATAACCATTTGCTATCTCATCGCAGCTCCATCGACCGAATCCCAAGAATGCGCGACTTATCCAGCATTTTTATGTTACTTTTTCAACTACAAACTACAGACCCTTCTCACTTCCGTTGTCTGTACCAAAGGCTTGGAACCAGATCTCATTTGTGCGACATTTCGAAATATCAAGGATGTGCCGTTAGAAAAGTATCAGACATACATATACAAAATTACTTCATTGATGTTTACCAAACGATAGACAGCATAATTTTCTGAAGGATATCCACAAGGGTCGCAGGTAACACGTGATTTCAGTGTGCTTTAAGTTCATATTTCTTCATATAATTTTCATATGGTTAGTCTGAAAAAGATTATATGAACTTTTCTAAAAGATACTAATAAGATTTTTTTCTTACCCGCTAATAAACTAATCCGAATGCTCAACTTGATTACCTGTGCTCCCGCTGAATGATACTAGTGTCGCCATTCTTTTCGGCGAGTGCACAGGGGAACTTCTATTTCATCTTACTTTGTTTAAAGGGTGGAAATTAAGAAAATATGGAGCGAGGAGTGGTGCGGCCCATTAACAGATTAATAGCATTAACTGTCTTTTATAATGTCTTTTACAATTTTGATGTCTTTAAAAATCAAATTAAATAGAAAACGCCGACAGTCCTCCTGCTTTTCTGACGCTTTGGTACCATTGTCACTGGAAAATGGCTGACACTTCAGAAGTCGATACAGTGTCCAAACACTGTAGAGTTCACATTGTCCAGTAGAGTTCACATTGACCAAACGCAGAGCGTGATTTCCCTTAGACAGACGATCAGACCGACTCTAGAACACGACACATCAACAACGTAAACCGCGGAATACAGGTGAGTTCAATAATCGGTACTCACCACAGCCGCAGGCCCAGACTCGGGGCCGACCAGGCATGCCAGCCTTCCGGCACGATGGGCGACACCGCTTACCCCTGCAGAGGAGGACAGCTGAATTGGCGTGATGTCACAATTAGCGTAGTCACACTCGAGGACAGCTGGATTGGCATGGTGTCACAATTAACGTCGTCACACTCGAGGACAGCTGGATTGGCGTGATGTCACAATTAGCGTCGTCACACTCCAGGACAGCTGGATTGGCGTGGTGTCACAATTAACGTCGTCACACTCGAGGACAGCTGGATTGGCGTGATGTCACAATTAGCGTCGTCACACTCCAGGACAGCTGGATTGGCGTGGTGTCCCAATTAGCGTCGTCACACTCCAGGACAGCTGGATTGGCGTGGTGTCACAATTAGAGTCGTCACACTCGAGGACAAGGTCGCGCACTAATCCGTCACCATACTTAACAAAACGGCAGTAGATTTTTGCCGTTAGTGCGGTGTGCTCTGTCGATGTCACTCATTTGCATGTTCACTTCCGGGAAAGCTGCATTGAGCAGCGTCACCAGCGTCTCCTCCACATCCTCCCGCTGGCGTTGTCGAGTCGCTGTAGCCCCACCACCGCCGGCTTTTATCCGCTTCACACGGGCTTTAACACAGGCGGGGTTCAGCGCACAAAAATGAGCGCAACAGTTATAGGAATCAATTTAAACACCAAAAGAGCATACAGCGATATTATCAGCGAACGGGTGTCACACACAGTGAAGCGGAAAAACGGGAAAAATCAGCAGCGACATTATAAACCCTCGGTAGCACACGCAGTAGCTCGGAAACGTTCCAAGACCGTTAGTGCTTTCGCGAATAAACTCGCAACCTTCGATAATAAGGTGTCATGGACAATGCATGCTATATAATCCAATCAAATGCTGATCTTGATAAGCATCGGGACAAACCAGACCTATCAGATGGTATGGTTTCTTAATAGGCATTCTGAGCTTAGCTCCTTTGTCCGCCTCTAAAGCATCGAGGGAAAATTTAGATTCGAGACAAATTTTAGGGGGTACCCACCCCCGGGTTTTTTCGAGGTAGCATAAAAACGGCGGGGCGTAGCGCCGCAGCACCTTTCCCCTCATCATTTTTACAACTTTTGTCAAAATTTTTAGGTTGGGTCATTTCAGGTCAGGTCACCAGTACATGTCATGTGACAAAGTTTAACCCTTGCCCCGGTGGCGGGTACGAGCCACCTAGGCCCTGGTGGGGGGGGGGGCTAAAAAGACCCCCGATCTAAAAAAAAACTAAGAAAGCTAGAAAAAAAGCAAAACGGCAATCAAAAGCTCTTCAAAAATGATATCGAAAATACTTCGGTCATTTTTCATGTCAGGTCAATATTAAGGTCACCAGAGGTCAAAATGGGTCAGAATCGCTAATATGAGGTGTACTAAGAAAACCTCATATATCTCAGAAACTATGGTAGCTAGAAACATTTTCCCAACACCATTCGAAAGCTCTTGAGTTGCTCTTTCATTAAAGTGACATTCATTTTCGTGTCAGGTCAAAGCCTAGGGAGCTACAGGTCACTGAATATTGGGCATATTCTTGGGAATGTCCATAGCCACCCATGCATAAGGGCGTTTCCTTTTTCGCTAATAACTTCCAAACCAAACAAGATACAGCCATAGTTGATGCACCATTGCAATCCTCTCGTCAATACGAATCGAATGATATATAATACTGCTATGCCAGGTCAAATTAAAGAATTTGACCTGACCCAGGTCAACGGTCTGACCCAAATTGACCTGGTATAGTCATGATGCATATCATCTGACTTCCAGTGACTATACAAACACTTTGGTGACAAAATAAAAGTTCTATCTTAGTTTATTCTAAAGTTATAGAGTAAAACACCAAAAAATGCTTATTTGACCTAAAGTGACCTTTTAAAGGTCACAAGTCAAATTTTTGGCATAAACTTCAGAAATGGGCTAAGATCAAATCGTACCCGATGTTTGAAGTTGATTCCATCCATACTTACGGAGAAAAGCTCATTTCGTGATTTTCCCCATGTATTTACAATGGGGAGGTCATGCTCTGCACATGACCTTAGGTCAGCAATATCAAAAATCTCGGAACAAATTTTGTAGCTCCTGGTGGGCCCAATATGTGGTATAAGTTTGAACTTGATCAATTAACCCTTCTTTTAGTTATGCGGTCCTAAGCATTTTTAGGGTGAGGTCACTTCACCTGGCCTGGTGACCTGACCTGACATGACCTTGGGCTAAAATTTTCAGGAAAGATGTAAAATGATGAAGGAACAGCTAGACTAAGTTTGGCGGCGCTGCGCGCCGCCGTTTTTTGATCACTTCGGAAAAACCCGAGGGGGTCTAAAAAGACCCCCACCCGGGCGAAGGATAAGATACCATAAGTCATAGCAGGATGAACTTATCCAATTGAAACTTATTCTAAAAAAGTTCCAGTTTTTTCGATACCGATGACCTAAGGTCAGGTACGAGTCATGACCTCTTCATTGGAAATACATGAGAAAAAATGGTTTTAACTGAATAACTTATTAAATGGATGGTCATAGAGTCTTTATTGTAACTTCATTAGATTGGCTGTGTCCTTGCAGTTCTAATGATATGCATTTTAACTAGTTTGACCTTGACCTGACCTCAGGTCAGGTCAATTCTCATGTTTGACCTATCAAAGTCATATTTTATATCATTCGATTCGGCTTGCTGCAAGGATTCGAAGGGTGCAAATTGTTTTGCTCTATCTTTATTTGTTCAGATGTAATGACCGAAAACCTTCATTTACATGCTATCCCTCAGACGGCATGCATCGACCTCTCGTGACCTCAAATGCGACCTACAAAAAATGGCTCAGATATTTTCGGTAGAGAATTGGATGGGCTACCCAACACCGTTTGTTGTTTTTCGCTGTCTAACGTGATTTTCGACATCTTGAGGGGCGGGTACCCGCCCCCTCATCAAAGCGAAGGTGGCTCAGACCCCGTCAATGCGCGTGTTAAGGAAACAGGAAAATGCAATTTAGAGCCGGGTTATCTTTAACCTAAGGGAGTAATTTTGCCTAGTTGTTTATCACGCTTATTTCGAGTTAGTATTGGGTGTCGGAGAGCGTAGCATTCGGGTGTGAAATTTAGCTGGTTGAAACTGTGGATGGCATAAAATTGCAGGGCGAGTACGAGCGGACAAGCGACGACGACCGGGCAAGTTAAAATTGGCATTCACTTCTGTGTGCGTGTGCGTGCGTGCGTGCGTGCGTGCGTGTGCGTGTGCGTGTGCGTGTGCGTGCGTGCGTGCGTGCGTACGTGCGTGCGTGCGTGCCTGCCTGCGTGCGTGCGTGCGTGCGTGCGTGCGTGCGTGCGTGCGTGCGTGCGTGCGTGCGTGCGTGCGTGCGTGCGTGCGTGCGTGCGTGCATGCGTGTGTGTGTCTTTTCACGAGGATAATTTTTTAGCACAACTCAATAGTCCTGGTGTATGAACTCATCAAAAGTATGACAGTAAGAAAACTTGTCGAAAATTTTTCGTAAGCTTTAAATTAGGGTTTTCATAAAGGTTAGAATCAGCGTGTTAGTGAACTCCCACAGTACGGTAACTCTTAAATTTTCTACTCGCTGACTATATTTTCCAATATGAGTTTTACATTCAGCACCCCAGCGCATAACCAGTCTAGAACATTGATCATAGCTTCCTGAAACAACCTTGCTTCATACAAGAAAAACCAGCATCATACTATTCCTAGTACAGTGCGAGAGTGGTACTTATGGGCCGTGACTTACACTCCTGGACCAAGTGACGATTTCGTGGCCTCATTATTCTGTCTACATTTAGTAATGAACCATACCCATTTGCTATCTCATCGCAGCTCCATCGACCGAATCCTAAGAATGCGCGACTTGTCCAGCATTTTTATGTTACTTTTTCAACTACAAACTACAGACCCTTCTCACTTCCGTTGTCTGTACCAAAGGCTTGGAACCAGATCTCATTTGTGCGACATTTAGAAATATCAAGGATGTGCCGTTAGAAAAGGATCAGACATACATATACAAAATTATTTCATTGATGTTTACCTAACGATACAGAGAGTATAATTTTCTGAAGGATATCCACAAGGGCCGCAGGTAACACGTGATTTCAGTGTGCTTTAAGTTCATATTTCTTCATATAATTTTCATATGGTTAGTCTGAAAAAGATTATATGAACTTTTCTAAAAGATACTAATAAGATTTTTCTTACCCGCTAATAAACTAATCCGAATGCTCAACTTGAGTACCTGTGCTCCCGCTGAATGATACTAGTGTCGCCATTCTTTTCGGCGAGTGCACAGGGAAACATCTATTTCATCTTATTTTGTTTTAAAGGGTGGAAATTAAGAAAATATGGAGCGAGGAGTGGTGCAGCCCATTAACAGATTAATAGCATTAACTGTCTTTTATAATGTCTTTTACAATTTTGATGTCTTTAAAAAATCAAATTAAATAGAAAACGCCGACAGTCCTGCTTTTCTGACGCTTTGGTACCATTGTCACTGGAACATGGCTGACACTTCAGAAGTCCATACAGTGTCCCAAACACTGTAGAGTTCACATTGACCAAACGCAGAGCGTGATTTCCCTTTGACAGACGATCAGACCGACTCTAGAACACGACACATCAACAACGTAAACCGCGGAATACAGGTGAGTTCAATAATCGGTACTCACCACAGCCGCAGGCCCAGACTCGGGGCCGACCAGGCATGCCAGCCTTCCGGCACGATGGGCGACACCGCTTACCCCTGCAGAGGAGGACAGCTGAATTGGCGTGTGTCACAATTAGCGTAGTCACACTCGAGGACAGCTGGATTGGCATGGTGTCACAATTAACGTCGTCACACTCGAGGACAGCTGGATTGGCGTGATGTCACAATTAGCGTCGTCACACTCGAGTACAGCTGGATTGGCGTGGTGTCCTAATTAGAGTCGTCACACTCGAGGACAAGGTCGCGCACTAATCCGTCACCATACTTAACAAAACTGCAGTAGATTTTTGCCGTTTGTGCGGTGTGCTCTGTCGATGTCACTCCTTTGCATGTTCACTTCCGGGAAAGTTGCATTGAGCAGCGTCACCAGCGTCTCCTCCACATCCTCCCGCTGGCGTTGTCGAGTCGCTGTAGCCCCACCACCGCCGGCTGCTGCCTCCGCCGCTGCTGCGCGGTCCGGCTGCGTTGGTGAGGCACGCCGCCGCCTGCGCGTGGCTGCCGCGGGCCGCTCGTTGCACATCAACCGACCGCTCTGAATCCTCTCCTCCGTCCTGACGACCAACTGACTCTGCTTGCGCCACCTCCCCCTCCCCGTCACGGGGTGACCCTGGGCCAGCGACCGTCCCGGTCGGAGCAGCCCGGGGCGGCGGTGACGTCATAGGCCGGCCGGCCCGAATGACGGGTCCGGAGAACACCAGCGTTGGCTGGCGCGAAACCACTTCATTCTGATGGACTCCTCGCTGAAGCTCTCGCACATCTTCTCTATTCTGTAGCTGCTTTTGCATGGCCTCCATCTCTTCATCCTTGCGGTTAGTGTGATCTTCGAGATCCTTCACACGGTCACGAAGTGAGCTTAGTTCGGCTTTCATGGAATCCGTAATGCCTCTAAATTTGTCTTTCAACTTGTGAACTCTTCTTATATCCCCTCCATCGTCTTTGATGGCTTCCATGTCTCCGTTCTCTCGTGACTCACCCGAAACACGGCGCCGCTTCTGGGGACTGGCGGATCTTGGCTGTAGTGGTTGGATTTTCTGCTCAACGAAACCCTTGCCCTTTTTCACATGTGACATCACAACTAAAAAAGCCGGTCACCCTATCTACATCAGCACCTTTCATTTGTTTTCATCAAAATCCAGTCTTCGGCGTCCGCGCTCTCACAAAAAACCTGACACGGCCGGGTCGGAGCGAGCCCCGGACACGTCCGCACGCAGGGGCGTAGCCAAGGGGGCAGGGATAGCCACCCCTCCCTGAGGGCCCGAAGGGTCCCCCTGAGGATACGAGCCGCGCGAAGCGCGGATTGCCCACACTATGCTCTGTAGCCAAATTTGACATTTTATACCAGATAGGGCTCTCTTAAGCCCTCTTCAGCACTCTATTTTGTAACAAGCAGGGTCCTTTTTACCCATCAGGGCCCTTTTGGCGGTCGCAGGGGCCCTTTTCGGGGTGCCACCTCCCTGAGCGAAATCCTGGCTACGCCCCTGTCCGCACGCCACCAGTGCTCAGGCGAGACTCAGGGTTCGCCCCTTGGGCAATTCCTGGACCCGCCTCTAGCCGGACTGGGGCTTCTTGAAAAATAGTCGCAAGCGTTCCTTTTACTAAGAGAGGGTGTTCTAAATTTTAAACGGAGCATTTCCAATTAGGGGTCTTTGTTCCCAGGGGCGTAGCCAAGGGGGGGCGGCAGGGACAGCCACCCCCCCTGAGGACCTGAAGAACCCCTGAGGACATGAGCCGCGCGACGCGCGGCTCGCCAGCACTACGCTCAGTGGCTAACTTTGGCATTTGATACCAGATAGGACCCTCTTAAGCCCTCTTCAGCACTCTATTCGGTAACAAGCAGGGCCCTTTTTACCCATCAGGACCCTTTAGGCGCTGTCGCAGGGGCCCTTTTCGGGGCGCCCCCCGATCGAAATCCTGGCTACGCCCCTGTTTGTTCCCAGCATTGGGAACGTAGCTATTATCGGGAACTCTGACCGGTTTCCGCCACTCCTATGACTTCGACAGGAAAAAGATTCGGCTTGCCCCGCCAAGATGTACTGGGCGTTCCTGCACCTATGATGTCCTGGATTCGAATGCCGAGTTCACTGAAACTAGAAATGCCGACGCGGGTTTCTGCTGAGTGGAGAAGGGCTGAGGCCCAACCAAACAGAAACAATGAATGGGGGGCAGACATTTGCAACGCATGTTTGTGTCGCACGACTGCGACGAACAGTGAAATATACCAACTTACACATCCCTCCTATGAATTGTGATGCTGAATGCAACGATGGCTGCATTCAATTCTGCCTCTTTCTACCCTTACTTACCTGCAATCCATAGCTGTCTGTCCATCCATTCAATTTCCGCTCATGCAATGCAACAGCGTAAAAAACCCATTCATCCAAGCGCTTCAATCATTTTGACTCACCTTCTCCGGCAGAAGCAATTAATTGAGGACGAATCCCGTTCAGCTGTTTGCCGTATTTTTTCACTTGAGAACGATACACAGTTCCCAAGAAACACTTCTCTGGCCCGCCCAATCCCTCCCCGCCACGTACCACGTGTGCCTCATAAACGCCTCCGCGCGCCACGTGCATGGAAGCTTTTTTGCGCGGTCCCGCTGCTCGCTGCCATCGGACATTTTGGGAATGTACCAGGAAGTATCTTTTAGGCAGGGTTGGCTAGGTTTTTAGTTAGATTTTTATGAGGCGTTCTGTGCAAAGCACTTTTACCCGTCTCTTAAGTGAGTGAGAGAATTTTGCGGGAAGTTTTGCTTAAATGTGGCAGAACAAATTGGCGAAGCTTATTTCAAGGAATGGGTCGCGAAGTGTAGCAACCCTTGCGAGGGTAGGGGATTGCTACGGCATAGGCGGATCCAGGATTGCCGATCGGGGGGCACCTTCCCGGGGGAGCGCCATCCGGACCGGGGGGCGCCATCCGGACCAGGGGGCGCCACTTATGACCGGCAAAAGCTATCATGTGGGCGCCAAATCCTATCGGTGGGAGCAGACTTTCGCATCCGGGGGGGCTGGGAAGCGACATTTCAGGGGGCGCCATCGACCTTTCAGGGGGCGCCGAGGGTCGATCGGGGGGGGCACGTGCCCCCTTGCCCCCCTGGATCCGCCTATGTGCTACGGCAGAGGTGCCGAGACTGGTTGTTGGGGCACAGCTAGGATTTGAAAGGGTAGGTACGTGAAGAGGCTTGCCATCGCAAAAGTGATTTTTTAGTTTTGTTCCCTGTTGTTGAATGACCGTTTTGATTACATTTCTCTCGTTCCTCCATTGGAAAATAATAATTTTAGGGTTTTAGGCACGGTAGGGGACTCTTTAAGGGCCTTGCCAGGAAGGGTATCTAAGCCTACGGTTCCTATAGATACGGTTCGGACATGACAGCCAGCTGACTGCCTGATTTGGCAGCACGTTGAGGATATGGCAGTATTTTGAAGGGTTTTGTTCAAGATAACTTTAATTTTGCTAGCATAAGGTAGAATGCAGCGTTTTGATTGGGTAATCGAAACGTTTGAAACAGAATTCTGAAGGAATTATCATGAAGTTCATCGTGGATTTTCTTTGTTATAAAAGCGCTTTAGAGACTAAAAGCTGCACCCAGAAGATAGCCTAATCAATTTTACATACAAAAATATATATATACCCTTAAGCACCACTTACATTTTCCAACTGGCCCGTGCCCCAAACCCCTGCAAACAGTCCTATTGGAATTACATGTTAAATTTTGCTGCCAAAAAAACTGTTAGAACCAGAAGTGGAACCTTCAAAACCCCCAGAACTCTAGAGAGGTATCTCATGTCCGCCCCCTGATCTAAGCCGTACCAGACTAGACCACAGTTTAGCAAAGGATGATTGGCGGATTCAGGGCGGCGGATCGATGATGTATCTGTCTGTGGCATGGACTGCTCCAATGCGGAGGGAGGGGGAGAGATGAAAAGGACGATCACCCCCCTAAGGTTCGTAGAGCCGACCTTGTAAATGTCGGGCATCCTGAACTCCCTTGAAATAAGAGAACTGTGTGGTAGGACAAAAGCGGATTCAGGATTTCCAATGGTGGACCTTTGCGGGGGCGCCATCCGGACCACTTTTCATGCGGCGGCACCACTTTTTGGCCGGAAAAACCCATCAGGTGAGCAAAAAATCCTACCGGTTCACTGATTTTCATATTCTGGGGAAGCAGTATCTTAGAAGGCGCTGTGACCATTTCAGGGGGCGTCGAGGATCGATCGGGGGGGCACCTGCCTCCTTTGCCCCTGGATCAAACTAATTAAGAGTCAGCATTCAATCTGCCGTGCTCTGAGACTCCAATCCCGGCCAAACGTGTCACGTCACTGTCACCCCTGTCACCAGGGCCTCCCGCAGAGACACCAATTACAGCCACAATTTCTTTGCGAGACCGGACTGTTGGTACAGACACCCAGTTTAGTCTCTCAGGGGGCCCTTCACCAGCTCATGGGCCCCGAGGCTAAGACAGAAACCTCTTACAAAATCAATTTTCAGTGGGCCCAAGGCCAGTTCAATCAGCCCAGCACCAGTTAAGGAGCTAAGCCCAGCCCGGAGGCTAAGGACTCCCTTTTCATCGTAAATTTTAGGCTGAATTTTTCGTTCAGTGACTGAACGCATCTCCACCAACAAATGACCTCTACCCGCCAGTGGACACGTCCCGCGAGGCACAGAGGTGAGAGAGCACAGTCCGGATGACGCTGGAGCGCAGCGGTGGGGGGGGTAGCATAGGGGGATTTTATACCTACCAGCGGCGTCGACGCAGAATTTTTACTGTTAGACGGATGAATCTCAGACTCGCCGATGACCACGGGAGTGGGTGGGGGTGCAAATTTTGAGCACGCTAGCTGTCTGAAAGCGCTCAACATATGTACGTAAAACCACACAGGTAGGAGGGAAAAAGACCCAAAATTTGGGGGAACGTCCCACGACTCCCCGAGTAACTAGACGCGTCCCCTCTCTCAGCGCTCATGCCCAGGTGTGACGTGGAGGGATGCTTTTGGCGTGGGGGAAGCGCATTCAACTTCCACGCCGCTGACCCGGGTTCAAACCCGGGGCGGGTGTTCTGCAAATGCGTTTCCGATCCCCCTAGCGCCCTCCCAACAGTGACAGCTGACGACGCCACACGACCGCAGAAACAGGTGCGCCGTTACATTCCCAGGCTGCTGCCACGTGCGTAGAGGTGAGGTGGCGCGGTCCCCGTTCAAGTTGCCTGGCATTTTGCGGCGGTGACGTCATCGCCGCGATGCCGCAGGCGTTTTGCGGCTTGAAGTATTGGCAAACTGGGTATATTTGGCATGGTCAGTAAAGCTTGCAAATGATTGAAAGACGTCAAAAATGGCTTAGTTGACAAGTTTCATCATATTTCTAGCCAGTACAGAGTTCTGCAGCCCTAAGACCGCCCTGCGGGAACTTCAGGGGCTTTTCTCGCAGTGAAGTTCCGTTGCTCTGAAGAGTCATTATCAGTGTAATAGCTTTGTAATTTCATCCTTCACGTCATCGTTACTTAGATGAAAATACGAAGTACGGGTCTTTCCAATGGAGGTTTCTTAGTGAGACGAATAAATTGTTTGAGGAAGCGCGCGGTCGCGGGTCCAGGGCTTATTTTGGGGAGGCTAGAAAACTCAAACCTCCCCCACTGGCAGTGGCGGATACAAGGGGACTAGGGCTCGAGCCCCCCCATGTTAGTGTCTAGTAAATGCATAGGCCGATGCTGATGTAATGCAATGGCGAGGAGGCTCGAACCCCCTTGCCCATACCCGAAAAAGTCCTGTACCCGCCACTGTCCCCCGCCATAGCCTCCGAACAGCCTTTGCTTATACAGATATTGGTAGACATTTCGGAGGGGTACCCTCGAAATTTAGGAGGCTCGTGAGCCCCACAACCTCCTTATATCTGCCACTGGTACCATAGGTGGATCCAGGGGACAAAGCCCGGGCGGGTGTCCCCCGATGGGCCGTCGAGGTCACACCTAAAATGGTCACAGCGCCTCCTGAAAGGTCGATGGCGCCACCTGAAATGTCGCTTCCCACCCCGCCCCCTCCACAGGATGCGGAAAGCAGCGCCCGCCGATAGGATTTGGCGCCCACCTGATGGGTTTTGCCAGCCAAAAATGGCGCCCCCTGGTCCGAACGAAGCCCCCTGGTCTGGATATCCCAGCTAACATGCCCAGGTGGGGCCCACATGGGCATTTGATGGGCATGGTGGGCTAGATGGGCCATGGGCTAGAGGTGGGCAAATTCATGGGCCGGAGGTGGGCCCCACATGTGGCTAGCCCATATTATGAACATGATCAAAATTATCTAAATGTCTCATCTTCGATACATTTGTAAATACTTAACACTCTCAAGCTTATCTAAAGCATTGATTGTATGGATGAGCATGCATGGGCTGAACATGGGTGATAGATGGGCAACCCATATAGTGGGTTGAAGTTGGGGCATATCTGGGCTGCCCACATTTGTGTCTTTAAAGAAAGAACTATTTGTAGGTATATGCTATTGTAGTGTTAATACTGAAGTATGGGGGGAAATTGGTGTAAATAAGCCAAGCGGAGAGCTATACTGTATAGATCTCTATGGTTGAAATACTCTAAATTAATTTCGGTTGGGCTCGAAACTTCTTTTCCGCGGAGGATCCCCACGCTGGCAATTACGTCTCCAAGCTACCGAGTGCACGAGAACAAACAAATGAAAAAATATTAGCTGTTGCATATTGAATCTTTCTATTTTGCTTCTGAAGTTAAAGGTTTGACAGTGCATAATATTTCATTGGCATAAAGCGCAAATCTATTTCATAAATATTAGTGTTAGGAATCAGGTTTTCGAGCTCATCATTATTAAAGTGCTAAATATCTGCATAAACATTCCATATTCACATTTATTTATTTTCAATACTTTAGAAATTTTCAGAGACAATGACAGGCGAACCAGGTGAAGACAAGCTGGCAATCAGGTGCAATTTCAGCTTTCATTGGCATCGGCGCGTGCATCACGCTTCCAGCGCGGACCGAGGGCTGCAACGGCGGGGTGTGGTGCACGGCGTCACCACCGGCACCGGCGGCGACCCAGGTAGGCTCCGTACTTTGAATGTCGGCCGCAGGAGCCCCGAATTATATCTCCGTCATTGTTCTCGTTGTGGAAAGTGTGTTGTTGCCCCTTCACCCGCTTGAGGTACATACCTAGCCAACTCTGGATCCATCATCGGGTCCCGACTAGGGACCCGATGATGGATCTTCCTCCGAAGCTGCTCCGTCGCGTGCTCGGTTTCTGTTCCTGGGGACCTGCCTGCCATTTCCATATTTATATTTTCATAATTCTAACATACCTAATTCATATCATGCCTTAAACTCTCCCCCTCTCTCTCGTGTGTGTGCACGTGTGCGTGCGAGCATACGTACTTGATTCCGAGCGTTTATTCCTCGCCCCACCGGGGTCATCGATGGCCCCCTAAGGTTTTTTTCCGGGATAGCAGAAAAACGACGTCGCGCAGCACCGCGGTTGCTGGCTCTACTTCTCATCAAATCATTTTCCCACCATCCCTTAAATTTTTTACCCCGGGGCACCCAACGTCAGGTCATCAGGCGAGGTCAACCAAGGTCACCTAATTTCAACTTTTTGAGCTCTATAAGAGCTACGTTTCATAATTGATCGATTTGAAACTTCCTACACTTCATGACCCCTCTAGGTCCTACAAGGTGTATATCCGGGATTTTTCGATTTCGTGACCTGAGGTCAGGCCACGAGGTGACCTCTCCCAGTGAAAATGCATGGGAAAAGCTGTGTTATGATCTAAAAGTCACAAAAACGATTGGAAATGCTCGGCATGCTCAGAAAAGCATTCTTGGACCCCTTTTACGGATTCCAGGGGCCATATTTGCCCTTTGAACTCTCCAAGGTCATCCAAGGTCACCAGGGGTTAAAAACAGTATTTTGACAATAACTTTTGACCTAATTAAGCTTAGAACGCTCAATCAAACACCATCGTGTATGTCTTGTTGCTGGCTTTCATTTGATATACGACAAAGTCATTTTCTGACCTGTTGTGACCTCAGGTCATATTAGGTCACGAGGTGACCCCTGGAGGTTAAACCACTGGCGGGAGGTCCTTACGCTCCACATAGCGGAAAAAGGACTGACAATTTTCTATCAAATGTACTTAACCAGACTTCAATAGCTCTAATAGTATGAAAGTTTTTTATGAGTGAAAATAGCCGATTTTGACCTAATTTGACCTCTGGAGGTCAAACCATTGACCTGAGCACTAAAACATGCGAAGTAATTGCTTACTGAATTCACACGAGCTTTCTATTGCATTTTGCAGATTTGCGCTAACGCCCATATTTTCGGAGTTAGAGGGGGCCATCGATGGCCCCCCGGTGGGGCGAAGGTGGCGCTGGACCCCCGGTGGGGCGCGGGTTAAGCCTTGCATATTTGAGTGAAAATAACCGATATTGACCTAACTTGACCTCTGGAGGTCAAACCATTGACCTGAGCGCTTAAACATGCGAGGTAATTTCTTACTGAATTCACGCGAGCAGTCTAATGCACTTTGCAGATTTGCGCTAACCCCCATATTTTCGGAGTTAGAGGGGACCATCGATGGCCCCCGGTGAGGCGAAGGTGGCGCCGGCCCCCGGGGGTCCGGAGTTAAATCACTCAATTTTAACATACTATTGTGTTCGACAGGAGCAACCAACGAAACTCCCTAACTTCTGAAACGACCAAGGGTCAGCTGGAGACTACCCTTCGGACAATATTACGGGGGCCCAGGATCGGGAAGGAGGCCGCCAACAGAGGATGCCAGCTGGACATAGCCAGTGAACGCCGAGGGGATTTTTCGCCTCTCGGAGGAGTGTGCTTAAACACATTTGACATATGTTAATGTGTTGGCTGAAATACATTTGGACAGCTGCAAATATTTTTATGAGCAATGCTCTGGCGGCAGACAAGGAAATGGATTGGATAAGATCCCTGTTCTGCAAGGCAAGCACCTCTTGTGGGCCAGACCATTTTCACATGGCTCTGCCCACATGTACTTCACCACGTTACACTTTGCGGGGCTACACCTAATCACTTCTCTGCCCAGATGAGGCCTATGTAGATTTAATTGGCTGGCCCACACTGTGCCCACCTTGAGCCCATATTGCATGGCCCATATGGGCCCCACATTGGACCCACCTAATACCTACATTGGCCAACCCACATGGGCCCCACCATTTACCCAGGGACAAATTAACATGGGGCCCATGTGGGTTGCCCACATGGGGCCCACAAAGTGGCCCATGATGGCCCCACATGGGGCCATCATAGTAATGTTGACTGGGCGATGACACCCCCTCCCGGGAAGAATGCCCCCGCTCCCACCCCCCGATTGGCAATCCTGGATCCGCCTATGACTAGTGCACTGTATATATATATATATATATAAACAGCCCAATTACAATAACTTTGGGTAAAATTTATTCACATTTACGGGTTTCATTGGGGTGAGTCTGAGGCGTAGCCAGGGAATTTTTACGGGGGACAGGAGTGGTCCGGCAATGATGACAAGGGAGGGGGAAGAGTTGGCACTTGACGGATGTAGGAGACAATGGGGCACTTGGTCCTCCAATAGCCAATGAGGACACATCCCACGTCCATGCTGCTTTCGACGCTCATGAATGCAACTGTTAGAGCGATCGACACGCGTTGCACTTAGGCCTTGAGCAGCGGCTATAATCCGGCTCTGAGGAGCGATCTTTCCTACTATCGTTATTGTTTCCATATTTGCCCAAACCCACTCCCTTCACCCCGTATGTCAGCCCTGTTCCAGCTGTCAGCACAGTTTTGTCAGTAGGACCTCCAACCTCTCCTCCAGAAAAGTAACATCAGCGCCATAATCACCTCTTGTTTGTGCTAAGCAAAGGGAACTCAAATCTTTAAACCATTAAAAATATTAGGCTGCACTTCGTGCACTTACGGTTTTTCATCAGCACAAACAGCAGGCCGTCAGCCCGTAAAACCTCTATAACTAGTTCCCGGGGAGAGGCTACAGTCCTGTGACGTAGGCGCAACGCGGCCCGCTGATTGGTGCTGACAAAACTGTGCTGATAGGTGGAACAGGGCTGTCGTTTCACTGTTTTTTTTCTCACTCGGTCCTGTAATTTTTCTCTTTTACAGTGTTGCGGCTCAGTAAAAACCGTATTAGGATTGCCAGACTAGTATATTTTTAGTATAACATACCAAAGCTACTAGATTTGTCAATATGTTTCACTTCGCAGACATTAAAGTGTAAAAAAGTGTATTCTATGGCTCTTTTCTTAAATATCTAAACCTATTTATCCAAAAAGCTTAAATTTTAACCCTCAAAATAAGGAGATGTTTTCTTTCTTAGTGGATACCAAGAAAACAACCAAAATTTTACTAGTAGAAAACTTGAACCAACCTGGGATTCTAGGGCCTTGAGGTGGCGGTCTACTGAGCTATGTATTTCGCTACTTCAGTCCGCTACTCCGCTATTTTTGGACTCTCTAAATGATAGAGCAGCGGTAGCGGCTTCCTATGACCAGAGTAACGGGTAGCGGACACAAAAGGCTACCTCTACCGAAAATGGTCAGGGTCAGGGTCATACCATGGTCAGGGAACACCCAAAAAAGATGAATATTGAGAAAAACGTTTTCCTCTATCGGTAATCCCAAAGGAGACGGAATAAATGTGTTTTATTTTGTGATTTTGTTCGCGTATCTTGCAGCGAAACTGCTACATTTGTACGCAATATACAGATAGGCGGCATTTTCCCTCAAGTTCATTTAAAAGACAGGGAAAACAATGTTTTAGGTAGCGCTTTGAAATAAAGAGAAGCGATAGCGGAGTAGCGGTTTCCTGATTTGGAAAAAGTAGCGCTAGTAGCGGTGCGGTCTCAGTTCGCCAATGTATAAGAAAAACCGGCAGCGGTTGAAAAAAATTCGGTAGTAGCACCGACCTCTGATGTCTTACAAGTGTGTGCTCTTGCACACTAAACCACCAGCATACACAATCACATGTCAGCTTCACCGACGCCGGCGCAACCGCTGCAACCGGGTCAGCCGGGCTCGTTCCAACGTTCTGGGGTTTGAATAAGCCAGGGCCAGTGTCAGATACAAGGGGGGATAAGGGGCTCAAGCCCGCCCCCGAAATGTCAGAGCGCCTATACTAAATACACAGCCGGAGGCCCGCTCCGAGGCACTGGCAGGCAAGGCTCGAGCACCCTAGCACCTCCCCACCCCACGAAATGAGGTCCTGAATCCGCCACTGATCACAGCGGATGCTGATTCGGAGAGCGCAAAAACCGCATGCCTTTTTACTACCACTATCTAACCGATCATCAGCACGCCCAGAAGACTGGGGATCGTAACTGTCACGAATCCCGCCTACCCGGACTCCGGTCTCAAGTGTAACACCACTGGGCATGGAACTAAAAAAACTCGGAATATGTCGCCATCGTTTTGTTTTCAAATAACTATATGCTCATCTTACAGCAGCAGCTGCAGCAGAGTAGGTGTTGCTAAAGCTACACCAGCGCCCAGATAAATGATGCCGGGTGGAAAATCATCCCACACAATAACAGTTACGACAGCCATAAACCGTAAATTTGCATCATGATTACATTATCATACACGAAACATATTCACAGAATTTCGCAGACCAGAACAAGAACATGTGATCTACGCCTGAAATGCACAAAAATCCAACACAGCGTCAACCCTGTGCTTGAGAAAAGTGTGGCTTAGTGACGTGAAAGCAAATCCACCCGCACAACATTCTGATTATTAGCACTGACGGCTTTCAATTTCATATCTATGTTTATGCTTCATATGTAGATCATGTTTCAAAAAGCGTTAGAACAGACCAGTGAGGCTTAATCTCCCAGATTCACCGTTATTCTTAATGTAACGATAAAGCTAAGGCCTCCGCTTACGGTCAGCATAAATAGTCAGCATCCCAACACGCCCGTAACAAGTATCCCAGAAACACACACTAATTCATCACAGGGATACATCAAGGCTCTGAGCAGAGGTAAACGTTCCCACGGTCAAAGCTGAGGTTGCTCACAGTGCCTCACGTGATGAGAGACCAAGGAAGCACCTTTCCGATCAGTCGCGGCAATCACGCTGAAATCACAGTGTCCTGAAATACGGTTTGCACCCGGGGGTGGAGAATTCCTGGCAAAATCTCTAGAGAGTGAGCGGAGAATCCAAGCTCATACAAAGCAGCTGGAGATACAGATTTACACATTTGTAATCCATGAGACAGAATTTCCATTTCACTTCTTGATCTTTTGAAAATCATGCATCCAAGTGAACACTGAGCTTTTGTACTTGATTTGATCCTGCTCAGACGGTATAAGTGATCACACAATGTAAGAACGAAACAGTGAATATTAGACATTGGAGCGAGAGAAAAGTTAATTCCGGCATGATGAGCAAGTGGAAAATCAAACGTGCCTGGGCGTGGATCTCCACCCAAAGTCCTGCTTCTTGGGACACTGAAGTCACACCAAAGCCGCCAAAGCCGCAGCGGCCGTTGCGATGTCGTTTCCTCACCAGACACCACCCCGTCAAGTATTGTGCTTCTGGCGACTGTGATGGTGATCAGTGATCAGCTATGGACTCCACCTTACCTCCAGCACGCGAAACAGAACACGCCCCGCTGGCCAAGTCAGCAACTCTGACGTCACAGAATCCAGTCCAGAGTCTCCAACACTCTTGACACATCTCCAACAAGCGATGCTGCACTCTGAGAGCGGTTCTGGTGCGTTACAAGAGGGAGATTAGCCGCTCCAAGCCAAATGCACGCCGAAGACCTCCCAATGGGCAGCGCTTTCTGTGTTTAACGCTCAGGGCCATCATAGTATGGACGATGGGAATGCTCATGAAGCAGAGACAGTAGAACTAGTGACGAAAATAATGACAGCAAACGCTGAAGCAACTAAGCCTCACTCCTTGCTGCCGGTTCGTGCGATGAGCTTATCATATTGGAAAACACCATCAGTTTCAGAGACATTAATTATACATCACAGCAAAGGTAAAATGCATATACCTACAACAAAAAAAATTCACTTCACAACAAAAGTTTCACCTATTTCTCAACACCAAATAGGGTTTATTCTAAGCACATGATTTCAGTGAATACAACATGCACACACGGACCAGGTTCCCAAGCATCAGTCAACGGGCAAAAATCCTCCACCGACGACGTTTGATACACACATGCTGCCCCTTCCCTTCTCTGGCCTGTGACAGGCAGCGACCGGCTCAGAGCCAAGGTAGCCACTAGTCCATCTCCCCTGCAGAGAAGAGCCAAGGTAGCCACTAGTCCATCTCCCCAGCAGAGAAGAGCCAAGGTAGCCACTAGTCCATCTCCCCAGTAGAGAAGAGTCAAGGTAGCCACTAGCCCAGCTTCAGCGGAGAAGAGCCAAGGTAGCCACTAGCCCAGCTCCAGCGGAGAAGAGCCAAGGTAGCCACTAGCCCAGTTCCAGCGGAGAAGAGCCAAGGTAGCCACTAGCCCAGCTCCAGCGGAGAAGAGCCAAGGTAGCCACTAGCCCAGCTCCAGCGGGAGAAGAGCCAAGGTAGCCACTAGTCCAGCTCCAGCGGAGAAGAGCCAAGGTAGCCACTAGTCCATCTCCCCAGCAGAGAAGAGCCAAGGTAGCCACTAGCCCAGCTCCAGCAGAGAAGAGCCAAGGTAGCCACTAGCCCAGCTCCAGCAGAGAAGAGTCAAGGTAGCCACTAGCCCAGCTCCAGCGGAGAAGAGCCAAGGTAGCCACTAGACCCAGCTCCAGCGGAGAAGAGCCAAGGTAGCCACTAGTCCAAATCCAGCAGAGGGGAGAAAAGGCGATCACTGTTTCAGGTCCAGCGGAGAAGAGCCAAGGTTCAGAGTCGGGGCGCCCCCTGTTCCAGTTCAGAGTCGGGGCGCTCCTGTTCCAGTTCAGAGCCGGGGCACCCCCTGCTCCAGTTTAGAGCCGGGGCGCCTCCTGCTCCAGTTCGGCCGGCAGCGCGATGTTCCTCTCGCGGGCGAAGCTCCTGATGGCGTCGTACTTCTGGTAGTAGGACTGGATCTCGGCCCGCATGCGGCGGTTGTCGTCGACGGTGCGCTGTCGCTCCCGCTCCTCCACCGAGCGCTCCGTCTCCAGCTCGTCCTTCTGCTCCAGCCGCTTCACCCGGCAGCTGCCGGCGCCACAACACACCGCTAAGTACGGCGCACTACTGAGTACAACACACCGCTGAGTATGGCGAACTCCTGAGTACAACACACACGAGTGAGTACAACACACCGCTGAGTACGGCGCACAACTGAGCACAACACACCGCTGAGTACGGCGCACTACTGAGTACAACACACCGCTGAGTACGGCGCACTACTGAGTACAACACACCGCTGAGTACGGCACACAACTGAGTACGGCACACAACTGAGTACAACACACCGCTGAGTACGGCGCACTACTGAGTACAACACACCGCTGAGTATGGCGAACTCCTGAGTACAACACACACGACTGAGTACAACACACCGCTGAGTACGGCGCACAACTGAGTACAACACACCGCTGAGTACGGCGCACTACTGAGTACAACACACCGCTGAGTACGGCGCACTACTGAGTACAACACACCGCTGAGTACGGCACACAACTGAGTACGGCACACAACTGAGTACAACACACCGCTGAGTACGGCGCACTACTGAGTACAACACATCGCTGAGTACGGCTCACAACTGAGTACAACACACCACTGAGTACGGCACACAACTGAGTACAACACACCGCTGAGTACGGCACACAACTGAGTACGGCACACAACTGAGTACAGCACACAACTGAGCACAACACACCGCTGAGTACGGCACACAACTGAGTACGGCACACAACTGAGTACGGCACACAACTGAGTACGGCACACAACTGAGTACAACACACCGCTGAGTACGGCACACAACTGAGTACGGCACACAACTGAGTACAACACACCGCTGAGTACGACACACAACTGAGTACAACACACCGTTGAGTACGGCACACAACTGAGTAAAACACACCGCTGAGTACGGCACACAACTGAGTACGGCACACAACTGAGTACAACACACCGCTGAGTACGGCACACAACTGAGTACAACACACCGCTGAGTACGGCACACAACTGAGTACGGCACACAACTCAGTACGGCACACAACTGAGTACGGCACACGATTGAGTACAACACACCGCTGTGTACGGCACACTACTGAGTACAACACACAACTGAGTACGGTGACACACCACTGTATACCCCTGACGAACAAAATGACGAAGCAACTTCGATTGCATTTGGGACGACCTTTCGATAGTTTTTTTTACACATCTCGCTAGCTTTCTTAGTTTTCGAGCTCGAAGGAGATCTTTTTACCCTTACTAGGGCGAAAGTGGCCCATACCCGCCACCAGGGGCGGATGTTAACAACTGAATATCTGCTGAAATGTTTTTTATTTCTGTCGCCCAATTTAACTATCTAACACGTGTTATGAGCGCAAAATAACATCCGATGTCGATGGACCCAAAACACCACCGATAATGACAATGAATCACTTCCGCATAGAAGCTGGGGGCCATTCTTTATCCCCAGCATCTCCGACTGGTTTCCAGTCCGTCCAAGTTTCCTCCACCGTGGATCGGTGCCCCCAAGAACCGAAAAGCTGCCGAACCGCTCCCCGTTCGGCAGTGACTTTAGTGTCCTTCGCTGAAGACCCTTATGACTCTATTACAGGGCTCATTGTGCGGATAAGGAAACAATGACCCGCTAAATAAAACAAGAATACCCTTCCAGCTGCCAAGGCGTGCCCATTGGTGCCCCTAGAGTGCCGTTCTACCTGTATGATATAAAATTTGGGACCATACTGCTTATTTTATCAGCCAGAAGATGTTACTGAGATCGAAACCGAGCATCAATGCTATGTAAAAACTGAAACATAAATGGATTCTGGACTCTGGATTCAGCTTTCTGAGCACAGGCCAGCGTACATACAAACGAATAAAAGCCCTACATATGCTTCTGAGTTCTGAGAATACGGTGAACGGTGGCAGATACCAGGGGGGCTAGGACGACCCACCTCCAAATGTCAGAGTATCTATAGTTAATGCATAGCCAGAGGCTGTTGCGAGGCAATGGCGGGGGCGGCTCGAGCCCCCCTGAAATGAAGTCCTGGATCCGCCACTGGGTGTGAAATACGAGAACAGCCGTCACTGACATAATACTCGTGGGTGGTGGGGACTGGTAGGGGGCTACTCCCATTTCCCACGAGTAGGACGAGGTCATCTCCCCAAGTAACAAGACGCCGGAGAATATATTTCCCCAAAGTGCAGTGACAAACAATATTTACCCGACAGCCTGCGTGTTGCCGGTGGAGCTCACCTGGCGGCGTAGCCTCTGTTCTTGAGGGTGCGTCTGCGCTGCTTCATCTTGAGCGCCTCCTCGCGTGTAAGACCACGCATCTTCAGCTGTCGGTTGAGGGTCGCGGACGCTGATGCTGACCAACTCATCGTCGCTGATGAGGGAGGACGGCGGGCTCAGCGGCGCCTGTCGGTGTTTACGGTCATGAACTCTGGCTTTGTCGGTTCCACAGTGCTGTCAGCGTCACAGCATTCACTGCCTATGTGTCTGTATATATATATATATATATATATATATATATATATACAGTATACACTGTCTGTATGTCTGACTGTATACTATACAGTCACAAACTCTCAGCTCAGCGGCACGGTCGATGTTTACAGTCATGAACTATCGGCCCTGTCAGAGTATACAGTCACTAGCTCTCAGCACAGTGGCCCCGTCAGTATCACGGTGAACAGTCATTATCAGCACAACAGTCCTGTCAGTCACAAACTCCCAAAGGGTGTCAGAGCCAAGTACCTAACACACAAAAAGCAGCGGTATATCACACATAAAAATGAGGGAAAATAAACAAATCTTTAACCGTTCTCCAAGGTTTAGCAATATCTGTTTCATCCAGGTTCCCCTACAACCATAAATTTAATGAGATCATATGTACCAGGATTATTAAACTGTGCTAAAAAGGCTTTACTTGAAAAGTGTACAGTTTAGTATAAATAGCACAGAAGTGACTAGAAAATTCACAATTCCCAGGCGCTTTTCTCCACCCAACACCCTGGGATTTGGAACACTGCACAACAGCCATGAAAATTCCACGAGCTCCTGCGCATGTCATAGATTCATGCAAACTGCCAGCAAAAATGTGCTGGCTGGTGTAACAGCAGTCATATAAACAGATAATGCAGTGCAAGCACCTGTCCATGACATTTCTAAATTACCATACTGTTCCCTAGCTTCATTAAAACCTTAGCAATCTGGTCATTAGAAGTGAAGCAGAGTACTAGCCAATGTGCAAAGTATGGCAACTTCAACGAGATCTTGTCTGTGCCGTGCCCTTGGCGACAGGAGCGTGTGGTGCAAATTTTATTAACCTCTTGTGAATTTGCAAGGCTGGTGTGAGGGAGGCAACACTGAAAAACAAACAAATACCTTATGGATGAATAGTTATAAAGACACCTGAGGGAGCCTTGTAAAACTGACTAACAAGAGAGGGAGCATGGTGTCGCACATTCTTCTGCCTGGTATATTGCAGATTGGTGCAAGTTTTAGATGGCTGGCGGTGCGAATTTGCGCGAAAATTTTACATGACTGGTGCTACCCGGATGGCCTGCCATACTTTGCAGACTGGAATACTAGTAGTCAATGGGGCGGGGGTCGTCGACGGCACTGGATACCAGTCGGCAGAACGTGGCAGGCGACTCGACGAGGCGCTTGGGGCAGCCCAAAGCCTGCCCCAATTGGGGCAGAAATTTGGTTGCTGGGGCAGACTCAAACGGGGGGGGAATTTTTTACCGATACAAGTTTTATTTACATTAATTTAAACCAGACGCCCAGACATACAATAAAACCATGCATCCGACCTGGCAACGATGACGTACTCACGACCCTCCACGTATCAAAGCAATAGAAACTCACGTACAGCAGCTATCTTGCATTCAAGATGCACGATTTCAAGGATACCTTTATTCAAAGGTATATTTAAGAGCGATGTTTCTTCGCATTGGTGACGTCATTTGCCCCCGCTTTCAAGCAGTATCATCGATTAAAAATATGTCTATTGACAATTCCTAATTTCTATCTGTTCGCTGATGACACGGCCCTCCTATATTCCGCTGACAACTTATCGCAACAACAATGCAAAATTAACGACTCCCTCCCAGATATCACGTCCTGGCTGCTGTGCAACAGACTCACAATCAATGCAGAAAAGTAGTCTTATCAACTCTTTTCTACGTCATCAAAAAAATACCTGAATATTGCTCTCAATAATATCCCTCTTCACCGTAAATTTTCAGTCAAGTACCTAGGCATTACTCTCGATGAGGATCTGAAGTGGACAAGTCACATTAAAAACGTTGAGAACGCGATTTCCCGAAACATCGGAATTATCTCGAGGTCCAAACACATATTTGACTCCAGTCACCTCCTCCTGCTGTATAATTCTCTCGTGCTCCCATATCTACGTTATTGTTAACTGTGTGGGGGAAGGCATTTCCCTACCGCCTTAATAAATTAATCACTTTGCAAAAGATAATTATTGTAATCGACAAAACTGACCGTGTAGCTCATACCAGCTCCTTGCTCAAAAAGTACAAAATTCTAAAACTAACCGACCTGATCGAAGTCAGCCCTATCAATATGTTGCATAACTATTTACGCCGCACGGTACCATATGCTTTTTTCAAACAAAATACAGTTAGTGCAACCTAACCAAACTGGGAGAGATGTTAGGCACGTTCAGCATTTTGCTAAGCAATTAGCTCCCACCCTTTTTCGCAAATTTTCTTTTTTATTGCCGCCCCTCAAAGTTGGAACAAAGTTATCGCCTCAAAAACAAGATGTTTAGACGACGTACCCCTGAGTAAAAGCTTCTTCCGCAAGGTTGTAGCAAAACTGTTTCTAGAGTATTACTAATCTTAGTGTTTGTATATGCCGATATGCACTGTCTACCATTCGCTTGCTTTCACTCGCTCTCTTGATTGTTGTAACAATATAACGTTAAGTTTGCCGCAATATAACAAATGTTACTATTGTAACCAACGTAACTAACATATCGTAAATTTTGCCGCAAAGAAATTTTTGATTAGTGCAACTGTTGGAGCTCTCACAGGCAGGTCTCAGGCACCTCCCTGTCGTTCCCGTAAATCCCGGCTCTATTTTGCGCGCACCCAATCACTTCATGATCACTAAATAAATCAGGCGCACTTCCACTCTCCTCTTTCCGCCCCCTCACAATAACACATGCTTCCCACAGGACTCTGGAGAGTTGCTGGACAGGGAGCCTCTCCAACAACTCACGTGCGGCGTGCGGCCGGGGACCGCGCGGTCCGGCCCGACGGACTATAGGACGGCCCTCTCCCCCCCCGCCCTCCACCGACGCGCACGCCTGCACGATCGAAAGCAGGCGCACTCATGGAAGGCGTTGAAAACGTGCCGCTAACCGCTATGAGACGCGTACCTCAGCCCGATGCGCTGCCGAGATTGGGCTCGGTGGTGTCGCCCGTTGTTCGTGTGGGTGGCGCCACCTATGTTTCTCGCTATTTGTGAGTGACGCCGTCTGAGCGGGGCGGGGGTGGGGTCGACGGCAACTGGCGATGGCGCTTTTAATGTGTACGCTTTTTTAACCATTTGCTGCATGTTTCCTCCTCCATTCTCTTCCTCCAGCGGAATCTTTCCTATACTTTGTATGTATTGTTTTATGTGATTTTATTCTGCAATATATGTATGGATGTACAACTATAATTGAATAGAATAATTTTTACACAGTTAAAGCATTTTGTTCCCAATGATTTCTCACATTTCCATGAAAGCATCACAAAATTTGGAATATTTTCAAAAGACTCAACAGAAGAAAGATCCCCTTACGCCCCAGTGGCATAACACCTGCATGCATTCAAGGGAGGGGGGCTGGCATGATTTGCCAGCCTTTGGCGATCAAAACATAGCATAGGAAATGTAAAAAAAGCTACATACAGGGAAATTTTATTTTTAGTTCCTAAGATTGTTTTATGTAACTAAAACTAGGTTTGGATTACAAATTTAGAAAATAATTCTAAATTTAGCTTTTGAAAGGCGCCCAATGCCTGATTTCCTTATTCACTTCCAGGAACTTTCTGTCAACTAGGAATTTCCTTCATCTGGTATCTTGAACCATGTTTAGTTTGATGACAAATATGACGATTTTGACACAAATAAGCTTTTCCAGCGCAAATTTAACTAATAATTATCATTTATTTTCTTTATTTTTCTTCTTCCCTCTGTGATTACCCAGCCTGACTGCGGCGCACCTACATATAACCGTCCAACTGCAAAAATGTGTAAAATCACAAAAAGGTGGTTCATACTTAACTGTAGAATGTTCCTTCATGTTTTAGCTATGAAATAAGACAGAAATCAAAGTATAACACGCACTTCCACAACATTAATCAAAATGTAAGCAATAAATACCGCATCGACACGTCCATACGCTCTGAACCAATAATTCCAAAGAAAGTTGTGTGATGTTATGTGTAGAGAATATGGGTAGAAATTTCAAAAAGAGAAATTCACTAGTTTGAACTAAATCAAACCAAACCAAACCAAACCAAACCAAACCTAGCCTAGCCTAGCCTAGCCTAGCCTAGCCTAGCCTAGCCTAGCCTAGCCTAGCCTAGCCTAACCTAGCCTAACCTAACCTAACCTAACCTAACCTAACCTAACCTAACCTAACCTAACCTAACCTAACCTAACCTAACCTAACCTAACCTAACCTAACCTAACCTAACCTAACCTAACCTAACCTAACCTAACCTAACCTAACCTAACCTAACCTAACCTAACCTAACCTAACCTAACCTAACCTAACCTAACCTAACCTAACCTAACCTAACCTAACCTAACCTAACCTAACCTAACCTAATCTACCCTAGCCTAGCCTAGCCTAGCCTAGCCTAGCCTAGCCTAACCCTAACCCTAACCTAAGCATGTCTCGATTTAGAGAGCCGGCCTTAGGGTACCAATCGTCAGTCAGCCTTTAGCAATCATAAAGGTACCAATCGTCAGTCAGCTGATGGTTTCCATAAGCTGACTGACGATCAGCTGCCATTGTCTTCGTCAATTCCGGTGTTTTGTTTATTTACGGCGATGGAAGGCGCGTGATTATGATGTTCGGGTTTAGTAAGTGTTGAAAATCAGGGTTTAAGTAGGAGTGGTGCTACAGGACCTCACTTAATGGAAAGAGGGTGTCTTGCTGATTTTAAAAATGTATCATTTCTATAGAAAATATTTCGGGAAAGTGGATGTCTTATTTAAGGTCAGCCCTGACTGCTGCTCCAAGTACTAGAACCTGCCCCACGAGCCCCTCTCTGCCCCAAGCTTAACGAAAAGCTGCCCCAAATCAGTAGGTCTGCCCCGAGGCTGCCCCAATGAGATATCATAAAAATCTGCCACGCTCTGCAGACCGGACTGGTTATAGTGTTTAGTGTTTTTACTGTGTACAAGTTCTTCTTACCGTTGTGCTGCATGTGTTTTTTCCTCCACTCTCTTCATCCCACAGGAACTTTGTTATACTTTTAATGTACAGTTTTACCTGATTGTGTTTTATTATTCTGCAATATATGTGTATGGACGTAATGCTTATTTTTAATCACCCAGATTAAGTTTCAGTGGCAAAAAACCATCATTGCTACACACAACACATACAACACACCTAGTACCTAGTACCTAGTAGAAAACGGAGATTGGAGGCCAATTAAGGCCTATGAAGTCCGGTCACAACCAGCTCTAGTGTGGTGTTTTAGTCCTAGTCTGTGTCGAGGATGTGATATTTTATATCGATCCAGAAAGCATCTAGCCTCGATTTGAACGCAATAGTTGTAGGGGCACAGGCAACCTCAGCGGGAAGGCTGTTCCAGTCGCTCACAAAACGAACTCAAAACGTGTTATGCTGGGAGCGAGAATGAGCTCTTGGTTTTATAAGTTTCAGCTGGTGGCCTCTTGTTCGAGCGGATCTGTCGACCGAGAAGAATCTGGCAGGGTCGACATCCAGGGAGGTGTGCAGGATTTGATACACCCTGATCATGTCGCCCTGTCTTCTCCTATAGAAGAACAACTTCTACACAACAACAACTTCTACACAACAACAACTTCTTCTCCTACACAACAACACAAACTATCTAGAATGACCTACCTTAATGTGCGCTTCTTTATATTCCGTCTTCATTTTTCAAACTTGTCAACCTCTCTTCTGGCACAAAAGTGCACAAAAACTTGACGCGAGCAAACCAACAACGCAAATCTCGGGCCTTCCCTTTCTGCCGACGTGAATAAATAAATAATAAATAACCTAAGAACGTACGTAAGAACCACGGTTCCTATAGATACAACGAAGAACACGGTAAGAACAACGAACCAAAGGCTCCAGCGACAGCGGTGAGTTCGTCTTTCGTGCGCATGATGAGCTTTCTTAGGGTGCTGTGTAACCAGAATAGCTTGAGGCTTTAGAGAATTTATTCGCGATTGTCCAATGCGCATGCGCTATCAAAAATATTTGCATTTCCTCATGACGTAATAGAAGATCTCAGCCAACGACAGAAGGCATTCCATATAAATCAAAACCCCAAGGCACCAGGGGCGTCGCCACGGATTTCTTTCCATAGGGCAAGAATCGGAGGGGCATCCCCCTGGCAGATCCAAGGGGGGCCAAAGGGGCCGTGCCCCCACCAAAGGCTAAGAAAGTATCTTTTAGCCCCCCCGTCCCTAAAAGAACAAATTTTGGCCCATTTTTAAAAACCACGATATTTTTGCGATTTTTCTCGATTTAGCCTCAAAATACGTTGGTTTGGCCCCCACCCAAAAGCTGCTCTTGGATTTGCCAATGGAGCCTCCTATCCCTGATCCTGAGAGAGGCCTGCTGGCTTTTGGGGCCTTCACTTTTAAGGTCACCTAGGGGCTTTCTTTATGAGTAAGGGGCTTCCTACGTTGGCCGTTTAGGGACCTCCTTTATACGAAAAGATGCCTCCATACAGCTCATTTAGTGCGCCTTCTTTTCAGTGAGGGGGCCTTCTGTATAGGCTTTTTCGAGGACTTGTTTTATAAGTAAATGGGGCCACGTCTATATGGACCATTTAGAGGGCCGCCTTTTAGTAAAGGGGTTTCCTAGGTAGGCCATTGTGGGCCTCCTTTATTGCGATAGGGCTTCCTGCATAAGCCAACTAGGAGGT
The DNA here is from genome assembly GCA_034440635.1 of Lepas anatifera. Lineage (NCBI taxonomy): Eukaryota > Metazoa > Arthropoda > Thecostraca > Lepadidae > Lepas > Lepas anatifera. The sequence goes on from JAOTON010001689.1 coordinate 95,781, forward strand.
CTCTTTAGCTGGGAGACTAGACCCTCATACTCAAGGGGCCTCCATTGGGTTCCAGACTCTATAGAGGTACCAAAGGGGGCCTCCTGAGTCAAGCATGGGCCTCAAAAATATATGAGGGCCATGGTCCCCATTGTGGCGATGCTCCTGAAAACACAGAATTCCGTTTCCAGGGGCCAAAAAAGTGTCCAGTGTGTCACCATTGAAAACGTCGAACCATAAATATGTCACCAGCCCAGGCTGCAAAGAGTGACACGTTTTGCGTTATTAGGATACCAAAGGATACTCCTGGACCATTCTAGTTGTTGAAAAACATTGCGAGCTCAAATTACAATTGCCAATTTTGGTGGTTTGCTCCGTTATTGGTCTGGAAGAAACATGTCGGGTAATTTTTGTCGTCTTGCCCACCTTGGGCTGTCACCATTTAGAATGCCAAAATGGTAGGTTTTTCGACCCCTGTCCGTTTCTCCGTACGTAGGGATAGATCCAGGGAAAGGCTCGGTACAAGCGCCTCGGTGTACGCCCAGCAGAGACTCCTCACGCAAACGTCTTATGCTCTCATGACTCATAAAGCCCAGGCCGAGCCCGGGCCCTCCAAAGCCTTCAACTCCAAAGTGCCGCCCCTGCCCATGTCGTTCACCGAAGGCGCCCGACATGGGTTTTGGTAATAATTGACCGCCGCAGGTGCCCATCGAAGGAAGAAATGAGCCTTGATCTAGCTTTTAGTAGCAGCTCTACAATCATCTTGCCGCCCCTGCCCACAGCGTGCCGCCTTTTTTACTGAAAGGGATATGACGTACGTGACGTGACAAGTACCCTCTCCGGCCACAATTTTTCCCTCCAGTAACCTGCCCCCGCCCCTGTCGCTTGCCAAACATACCCCCAAACGAAAATCCTGGTTGTGCGCCTGGATGCTTTACATTCATTCACCACATCGCAGGCACTGCGCCTGGGCGCGGACCAGCCTCTGCGACAATTACATGCACTGGGCACACTAAAAACATCGGTGCGGATGTCGTTATCGTATCCTCCTAAACCGATGACCCTCGGGGGCGGCCAGTCCTTCCATCGGCTAACCCCAGTTGACACGGCTATCAGTTTCATATAGACGGTGATTGTGATGCGCGTGCTGCTACGAGCCGCGGTGACCCCCTCCTCCAGTGGCGATTCCACACGGATCGGCGGGGCCTGAACTGTCAAATCATGAACAATCAGCTGGTAGAAACAACCCCTTCTTTGGGTTGACTGGCCCCTCCCCCTGGGTCAGCACCTGGTCCCGCCTCTGCCCCGCTGTGACTCACTGATGTACCGCAGTCGATATGGACGGCAGGGGTGGCCGTTTGTTCCGACGCCGTGCCTGAGTGAGGGCCCGAGTCCGGCGGCCGTTGGACGGATCTGACCGTTTCGGAACGCCCGCTGGAGACGATCCTTTTGTGGGGATACCAGTGGCAGATCCAGCCGGTCGGTTTGGGGGGGCAAGCCAAAGTCGAAAAAACGTTACGGGGTGAAATATTTTGCAACAATTAAAATACACGGTAGGTTTCCGGTATACCTAGACCAAGTCAAAAAGTCACCGGCTGAAAGATATACCCACAGGATGTTTGTTTTTGCTTTACAAGGCTCAATGTTTACACTGAAGGTGACTGGTTCTGCTTGAAGTGGAGAGCTGAAGCACCAAATGCTTATAAATAAAAGAGGTCGGGAAAAAGGAGGTCGACAGCTTTTGGGGGTGGCGTAGTTTTGCCCCGAGCTTTTCCGTGCGAGGGGGATGCCTTATTTGCCCCCCCTCTGGATGATACCACTGAACGATCTAGCAACCGGTGCATTTCCGTGTTGACGGCCTACATTCACGCTTGTATCTAGTTTTTCAACAGAAAATTGCAGCGTTTCTGATAGTCTCTGTTTATTGCAGTTCATCAAAAGCGACCGATTCTCGTAACTCGAGAGCGGCTGAGCGTAATTACAAGCAAACTGTCCCCGTGCGGACCGCAGGTCATAGCAGAGAATAGTTCGAGCTGGGAAGTTCAGAGGCGGATCCAGGAAGGGGGGGCACATCGGCCATGGCATTACCAAGTCACGAAATTTTTCATAACTGGCATATTTTAGTCGATTTTTCACGAAAAGTTTTTTTTACGATTTTATCCAGGCTACCCTCGCTTAACGTTTTGTCTGGATCTGCCTTCAGGAAGTTAAGTTGGCAATATCACGAGCAAGCACATCAAAAAAAAAAAAAAAAAAAGACAGCAGTCCTCGTTTTTGCCAATTTAATTTGTTGGTTGTTTTATAGGAGCCAGTATATTTTCAATCTTTGACCGCCGGTGTGCACAGTGTAAGCCAGGGGGGCGAGGGGAGGGCAATAACGCCCTCAGTAGAGCTGATAAACTGGCGTTGCTGACTACTCCCCGTTTCAGGCGCCACCAGAGGCCAGCCCAGGGGAAATGTGTGGGTGCAAACGGGGCAAAATAGTCAAAACTGTATTTTACAGAAATGCGGCCAAAATCGGCCTAAGCCAGGTAAAACTTTTACCGCTTGGAGCGGAGAGGGGGGCATGACCAGGTCCCCCCAGCTCAATCCTCCCCTGTGTACCACCCATCGGCCCGTCAGAAACCAGCCCAGTCCTACGATAACATAAACGCAATCTAGGCATCCAGAGAAGACTCCTCGATACAGGGTCACTCCGACAGATAGGACCCTACAGCGCCAGGGCGGCGGCGGTACCAAGCAGACAACCGGAAGTCCTCGCTTCCGGCGCGATTGAGCGCCCCCGGTGTCACATTTCACGGACTTGTCACACAGCAGACAATTTAGAGTCGATCGGGAACGGCAGATGCCTTGAGCGCACCGCCTTCTGCGTGGCTAAGAAAAACGTTCCAGCTGAGGTCAGAAAGTCCGACTGTGCCAACAGGGTTGGAAATATAGATTCTCTTCAAAACTGAGTTTGGCAGCCATGGAAGTAAAAAGACGCGATGCTATGTCAGTCCTCATCAACATGCAGATGACGCTGAGCGAAGATAAATCGACATCGTATCGCCTGACAGAATTACGAGAAGCATTTATCCGTGGTGTATTGAAAATCAGTTCACCACTCGGTAAAGTACTTCAAGCACAACGCCAAGAGTCGCTTTGCCATGCAAGGCTTATAGTAAAGGCGGCGTAGAATATAAGAATGGAAGCCTAATTCAAATCACTTCATTAATTCCAGCTGAGAAAAAAGTGGGACATGAGGTGCACAGACCGAGGACCTTTGCACGGAAAGAGACAGGGAGCAAGCGCCTTCCTCTCACTGATGACAAAGTTCCATCCAAGCACTCCTGAGGCCTACGCACAAAGTCATGGAAACTGCACGTCGCCGGCAGATCGCGTCACCTTTTTTCACCCTCTATTTAAAGATAGCGAATTAATGTGACAGCTGAAGTTTACCGATACCAATACCGACACGGGGTTTTTTAAACACCCGGCAGGGCGAAGGTTAAACCCGACCCAGACAGACTCAGGCCGCTCTCAATAAAATCGAGCAGACTTAGTGAGCTGAGCGGATCGAACGGTTCGGAACAATCTGTGCAAACACCGATAGCACAAAAGCCAGCCGTAAGCGAAAAGTTGAAGACATAGACGTTAAATCACGAAGATCACACACATCAAATCAGTCGGTAACACAGGCTGGAGTAGGACGCCGTGGTGCTACACAACTCAACCTCAATCACAACTCCCATCGGCCAACCAGTCCTGAAAAAGCCAAGCCGGGTAGTGTAAAAAATCACTGACTCACCCTCATCTTCCGCGTAAATATACCAAAAATCACAAGCTGAAGCAGTTCCATCCGACAGGCACGCTACAGAGAAGCCCCGTCTGTAGCAGCGACCCTGCGAGTCTCACAGCGTTCCCGCCAAAATCACCATTTTCGCGCCAACGGACCGCCTGGCGACTAAGCGACCACATACGCCCGCTCCAGGCGTCCCGCCGAGCAGTTCAAAATCAAGCCAGAGCAAGCTTAATGACACGGGACACTGCGTACGGAGGCAGCAAACGGTCCGACCAATCTCTGCTCCCGACCACGAGCCGAAGCAACCTCAGAATCCGGTCCAAACAAACACGGAGAAAACTGCAAAGAATCTCGTGCCAGTCTGCCTGACGACACCTCCAGTCTCGGGCTCTGTCGCTCAATTTTGGACATGCTATGCTGCGTCTCGGATGCTTGCGCGTTCAGAACATGAACACCGGGCGTGGGCTAGTTGGTTTGATCTTGGCCACCGTGTACCTTACGAACAGAACGTTATCCCGATAACTGACTAATCACCGAATCAGGGGCATTTCCGACAGGGACACAGAGAGGAACACAGCAGGGGTCACGCACGGTCTACCAGTCCTTCTTGATCTCGAAACACCACTCCCACTTCAAGTACTCGTTCTTGTCGTCGTCGCAGAACACAGACTTGACCGAGTAACCTCCACGGGCCAACATTCCTGCAGAGGGCGGGGACAGGGTCAACATCACACTGCCGGGGCACGTTGTTAGTGTTGGTAGTGAAACAACGTAGGTCCGAGATTTCACTGACAGACCATAACTCGTTTGAAGGAATTGTGAATCCAGTTGTAAGAAACGTAAAAAAAAACTGTAACGAATTATCCATGAGAGAAAAATATTGTGTAATCCCGCACAGGAATCAATTTTAAGCAGATGAATTGAAATGCCAATGGGGACGCTCGTTTTATTTTCGCAACTCCGACAAACGAACAGTTCCAAAACAAACCATCGAGCAGCGTTAATCCGTAGCGAAAGACAACACGGGACTCCACAAGCGCCGGTTCGAAAGGCACAGAACTAAACATAGTGGAACTACCTATTGTTTTCTTCCATTATAGACGGTACGAATGCCAAAAAGGTCAACATATTGTTACACATTGATGCACAGGTTTCTCCATAATCACATCCAAACAATGACTTATTTTCTTCTGATTAAGCTCGTTCGGACCAACTCCGCAGTGCTTTTCGGGTGGAAGCTTTCGGTCTGTATTACTGAGCTTCGTGAGCAGGGTCAGATCAGATTAAGTTAGATCGATCCACCCAACTTAATTCAATGCAGTCGCAAACTTGCAACATGAACTCGCTTTGAAAACCCCTCAGAGCCTAACACCCAATTACGTGGAAGATATGATGGAAGAGGTGTCGCTCACCGCCGGTACCGGACAAGGAGAGGGAGCAGGTCGGCCGTGGCCGCAGAGTCGCCTCAGCAGGTCAGCAAGGATGGCTGGTCAGGAGACGGCCGTCAGACGACCGGATACACTGGGGAGACGGGCGGCCCAGGAGACAGAATACACTGGGGAGGCGGGTGGCCCAGGAGACAGGATACACTGGGGAGACGGGCGGCCCAGGAGACAGGATACACTGGGGAGGCGGGTGGCCCAGGAGACAGGATACGCTGGGAGACGGGCGGCCCAGGAGACAGGATACACTGGGGAGGCGGGTGGCCCAGGAGACAGAATACACTGGGGAGACGGGCGGCCCAGGAGACAGGATACACTGGGGAGGCGGGTGGCCCAGGAGACAGGATACGCTGGGAGACGGGCGGCCCAGGAGACAGGATACACTGAGGAGACGGGCGGCCCAGGAGACAGGATACACTGGGAGGCGGGTAGGACAGGAGGTAAGACCCCCGAGGGAGACGGGCGAACCAGGCTGTAAGACACCCGGGGAAACGGAAGGGTTAAGAGACAAGACATCCGAGGTGGCGGGTGGGCCAGGAGACACTACATCCGGGGAGATACGCGAGTCAGGAGTCCGGACACATGGGAAGACGGGAGACGAGACATACTGGGGGAGACGGGCAGGCCGGGGGACAGGACACACGGAAAGACAGATGAGGGAAGAAACAGAACGCCCGGGACAAGGGTGAGTCAAGAGACAGGACACAGGGAAGATAGACGAGTCGGAAACAGGACACACTGCTGCGAGCTGGCCATCATGCGACAGCTGATGCATTAGTGTCACGTTCGTTGTGAACCCACAGTAAGGAAATACATTTCAAACGGGTAAAACAGTATGACAAAAGAGGAAGAGTATATGAAACCGGGCACCGTAAGGACCAATTAACACTACAACAAGTGACAGTTGCAACTGGCATTGAGCCCACCCAGCCCGTCAAATTAATCACAGATTGCTGCTAGGCACGTTCAAATCGCAAGCATCCCCATTAATCTTTGACATCCACTAATTCTGGTACGGAATGAAATCCCAATTACGCGATAACGGTAAAACCTTCTTCATTATAAAAGACGTAACGTTGTTTCACGATTCCATGCAACAGTGCCAAGTTTTCTGAAACCAGGACATCAAAAATGGAGGGCACCGCCCAAAACATTAAGTGACGGGAAACTTTGGCGTCAAGATATGACAAAAATTAGCGGTATTTGCACCGATAGTGGAGCTGTGTAGCTGCTCCGCACGTCTAGGACTCGCAGTAAGGTCGTATTCCACTACCATGGAGACGCCTCAATCCATCCACTTCCGGCGACGAAATGCTGTCGGGACAGTCAAATCATTGGTGCAGGTCGCTTTTTGAACCCCCCTCCCCCCGGGCAGCACTGGGTCCCAAGTAGGACGCGCCACAAGCCTGCAGTGTCTACCATGGCGAGCAGCAGCTCCCAACCATGGTGGCGCCCTCAACGGTTGTCAGGTCACTAGAACTCCCCTCGAGAACCTCACCTGACGGGGCGTCCTCGATG
>JAOTON010001689.1:107500-109061 GCA_034440635.1 Lepas anatifera
AATAAGCAATGTCTCAGCAGTCAACTATGCAGCTCTTTCAGCAGGAGCTTTTCGGACAACTCCGTGCCATATAACCCAAAGGTGAAAAAGTTCATAGGTAACATTGATGGAAGAATGAGTATGAATAAAGGTGGCCAGCAAAGCCATGGAGCTTTGAAGCTGTGAAATCAAGTAAAATTTCACATAAGTCAGTGAAACATGGGTCTGGAATTGAATTTCAGTGTCCTCTAATATTATGAAGTTACCACAAGCAGATCTATGGGGGCAAGTGGGGAACTTGGCAACCCCCATTGACCCTGGAATGATCATAGTGTCCCCAGGAAAGATCAATGGCACCACCTAACTGTTGCTTTTCACCTGTCCTCCCAAGATGGGATTATTGTGCACCCACCTGACAGGTTTATCTGCCCAAAGGTAGTTCCCCCTGATCATTGGGTGATGCCCTGACCGAGTGCCTACTGATCAGACATCTTGGATCCACCTACAGAATTTACCTTGTAACTTCTTTGCTAATGGAATAGAAAATTCACATTTTTACCATCTCACTGCATATTTTTTTGGTTTTAATAGTATTATAAATAGAAATAAGTCAAAAAGGTATGCTGGGTAAATTTCTCATAACCCCAGGAAAGAAGACAGGCAGCCCTCAGCATAATTTAAGTGATTTATGCACAGTAAAAGATTATGCACAAATCACCTATGTATCCTTTATCCTTTAATCAAAGATAATGAGAATAAACTGATTTGTTTTTTTCTCCTCTCTTTTCATTTTTAAGTTGTAAATGGCTCTAATTGGTATTTTTTGGATAAGCAAAGATGGCCTTAATAATCCCCTTGTCAATCCTTGGCAGAAAAACTGAAAAATTTGCTGTGAGCTGATATTTGCTTGTGAATGAGCTAAAATTGTTGAGTTACTGTAAATTGCATCCTCAAACTTTTCCCTTACTTTACATAGGCACAGGAACTTTCTGAGTGGGAGGGGGGGAAAAGTTGCCACCACAGGTGGGGTCAAATAGGATTTGGCAAATCACTTGATTTATTAAATGGAAAAGGTCAGGAATCACCTGATAGTTGGATGGCACTGCCCCCAGTCTGAAAGTTTGGGGGCTAGAGGGGGAGTCATCCCCGCATCCACAGTTCCTGAGCCTATGCTTAGTTATAGATTATATGCCAGGAATGTATGTATGTAGATTATATGCCAGGAGAGAGAGAGGGCGCTTTCTCCGCCGCTGCTAGGGCGCTCGCACTACGCCGTCTGTGTGCCGTTCGGCCGCTGCTGTGTCCGTCGACATGGTTTCGTGACCCCCACCACTGCTTGCATCGGCCGTGCTCGGTGGTGCCCGCCGTCTCGGTCGTGCCCGCTGCCGGGGTTACGCTGGTTACCGCCACGCCGTCTTCTTTGCCCTGCGCCCGTCGCGTCTCTGCCCACAGTCCTGGTCAGGTTTTCTCCTCGATAAACATTCCTAGTAAACTGTCTCCCTAAATCCAGGGTCTTGTTCCCGCTGAGCTAGGTGTCGGTGTCGTAGCAACTGCGGGACCGGGGGCATGATGTCGCACGGTT